>JAUELF010232021.1:0-23176 GCA_031471495.1 Clinocardium nuttallii
CACTTTTAGTCATATGTTATCCATTCAATTATAGAGATTTTCCATTTTTGGACAAAATATGTTCAAAGTCGTCTGCTGCAGAATTGTCGTATGAGGGAAAGGGTTAAGCAGATATTTAGAATCATAAACCACAAATCTATTTACACTTACAGCTGTTCATCTTTTTTCCTGTATATTTTCCCATCTTCCTTGTACAAAAGAAGATCAACTTCATCTTCCACTATGGCATTACTTGGCATGACATCCATACTAACATTGTCACTACTACCAGGTCTCTCTGCCAAGTGTGTTTGAGAGAAAAATATGTACAACATGTCTCCATGCCTGAAAGCAAAAAATACAATACAATGGCACAGTTACTCGGACTGTATATTTGGAAAGGATAGGAAATAGTTATTTGATAAAACTTTGCAGACATAATGGCAGTTAGGTCCATTGTATAGAGGTTACCATTTTACTATATTTAGTACGTAGATCTATGAACTTGTTAACAATGGAAATTAGTTTTAATTTTACATCATTTTAAATCAAATATCTTTTTTTTTTGTAATTCAAAAATCCAGTTATAAACTATAATTAAAGTTTCTTTCACTGACTCAATTTTATGAGAAAGCCTCCTGCAGTATGCGTAACTTACTGTGAATCAATTGAAAAATATTTTACCTGATTTTATATGAATCTACTGTTTTGGCTCTGTGATTTCGTATAACATCCTTTTTCTCTCTTTGTTTAAACACACTCCATCCAATGTCTGTAAGTTTAAACTGTGTCTGAATCTAAAAGATGCAAACATGTATGTATCTGCTATAAGTCCATAAAAAAATTATTGAATAGAACAGGAAAACAGTTTAATTACTTTCAGTTTCAAATGACAATGTCATAATTTTACATACAATAAATTAAAATGTTATTTTGTTTGTCTTTTTCATTAAACCCTCTGGGCGCCTCTCCACATTGAAGGAAGCTGAAGCAGACTACTTTGAAAGAATTTGGATAAAACATAAATTTATGGAAAAAAAAAACAGACAGTGAAAGTAAGATTACCAAAGTGACAAAAGTTTCCAAACAGTGGATTTCAAAATGTGTCTACTGAAGATAAAACAGCTTTAACCGTTTCCCTCATACGACAATTCTGCAGCAGACGACTTTGAACATATTTTGTCAAAAATTGGAAAATCTCTATAATTGAATGGATAACCTATGACTAAAAGTGGAAAACATTGTGGCAAAAGGAGAAATTGCACGTTTTGTGCAATTTTTTCTTTTGTCACTATGTTTTCAAAAAGCCATCTTCTGCACAGGTGTCAGAAAGTGTCTATATGAGGGAAAGGGTTAAATACATGTGGGAAATACTTAATATATATTGGAATCCAATAGAAACTTTGTCAATGAAAATTGAAAACTAATAAATTATGTAACTCATGAGTGGTTCTACTTTTTTCAGCTTTGTGTGAACCAGCAACCTCTAGTTATATGGTCTCTTTCTAATCTGTCATAAATCACTGGAATATCAGTGCAGATGAGTCATAGACTCATTTTTTGTTCATTTTTTACTATAGTATGTGAAACTTGTCGTTTAAATACGGATAACTGATTAATTAGGAGCTGTTTACCTTGTTTAAAAACTCTGCGATACTTTCATTCCCTTTAGTTTCCACTCTTTTTGTTCCATGCTCAGGACTCTGTATTCTAACAATCTGAATAACACAATAAACAGATATATATATATATGAATATTCACTGATCATAATTCCCAAAGATAAATTAAAAGACCACTAAATGTATGCATCGATAATTTAAAAAAAAAATCAAATTATACCCTGTTCATGTCTTTAAAAAACATTAAATTTCCCTGCTTTAAAAATAATTAATGTACAAAGTCTGAAAAATTGTGATGATTATGCCTGTTACAAATCATGGTTCAGGGGATAGATTGATTGAAAATGATTTGAAGGTCGAGTTGTGGAGAACTACTTTATCAGCTAGGTTGTCAGAGTGAAGTTTTGGCTTATATAATGAATTACAGTGATAACGGCGAATGACTAGAACAAAATGGGAGTGGAAAAGTTGAAAAGCAAAATATATATATAGAATAGTTATTATGCAGTTTTATCAAATTTGACCACACAATGTAATCAGTAGGCTACAATTTATTGATATCTTTTAAAGTCATATAGGTTATGGGACGTTACGTACCACTACATTTTCAAACCTTTTTTGTCAATGCAATTATAAAGGAGAAATTAAATAAAAGGGCATTTGAATAATACATATATTCAAGGTGGTGCAAATATCACAAAAAGAACTTTCCCAGTGGACAACAAAATTCGTATCAATCAAATTTGGGTGCTATAGCGACTTCCTTCATTTTAAAAGAAACATAAGCTCACCACAGTGAACATTGCACGTCCTCGTTTGTTACGTTTCTAGATACATCAGGAGCGTTTGACAACGTCAGACATAGTGCCTTGTTTTACAAACTACACCAATTCGGTATTCGTGGCAAAACTCCGAAAACACTTATAAACTGCTATACAGAGCTTAAGAGCATAGTACTACTACTAGTAAACGGAACGAAATCTAAACCACTGCAGGAACAGTCCCCTTACGAGTCCTTTATACCAATCAGATATATGAATTCGGGAAACAGATGACTTGACATTAATATCTCCAAATCGACATTAGCTCCAAAACAAAGTAGATACAGTTGTGAAGTATGCGAACACATGGAGGATACTCATTAAACGAACAAAAATGTGAATTTGTTATATTTGGAGAAAGAGCTATTATGTAATCTCTGTAAAACTAAACGAGGAAATAAAGAGTATATCATATATTATAACTTAGCAATTAGCAATTTCAGTTTTAGATTTTAGATGTTTATGTTATCAAAATCGTTGCCGTCATTCACAAGTATATATACATTTTTGAGATTTTTTTTCTTTTTATATTTACAGTGTATAATATATATCTATTAATAGTTCCACATCGTTCAACAAACAAATTCATTATGCCCTCGCTTTATCCTTTTTATTTAATTTCACAACCAAACTCTTATTAAATATTACAAATATCACTTCAATTTAATAACTACAAACAAGACCAACTGTTTATTATGGCATAGTATATAATATTATACACAATTATATATAGTCTATATATTTTCCTTTTCGACGTTTCCACTCCCATTTTGTTCTTGTTTATCAATTCGACATTTTAGTCATTCATTTGACGTTTTCATCGTCGCCCGTACACCCTTATATAATATATATAGACAGGGCCTCCCCTTGAGATTTTTTTCTTTCACCAATTTAATTTTGTCTTCACAATTGGCAACTTTGAAGACCGACAGCGGAGGACCTGATAGAACCGTTAAATATGTAGTGTTGACAAGATATCTTAAATCTTTTTATGCCTATGAGTTACATTTCTCTGCTGTAAGAACAATTAAAATACAATTTTAAATTATCATGTTGGTGAACAAATTATGAGTATGATCTGATAGATTCTTGAAGTGGTTCGCAGATCTCTGTATTAAATTGACAGATGTCTCTGTTTTAATAAAAGTTAAATGTTTACACAATGGAATTCTCTTCAGAAGTTCAAATATATAAGAACCTGCAACAAGTAACTACTGATCACTACTCCTATAAATTATCAACACATAAATAATAGCAAGGCACAATGTTACATGTAACTTGCTTTGTGATAATTACCATAATGTTGATGAAAAAACAGAGAACACAAACTGAAAATAAAACTCTTATCAAATATTGATTAATGTTACGTTAAACGATTTCTTTTCTAGAATTTATAAATGTCTATGGATGTTCACCACTTATGTGTACTAACAGCGAACGAACATGACAACGCAAGAATAAAGACCTAAATATGTGAATGACTCAACTATTTTGAAAGGCATGAAAACATTCTTTCTGTCAACTGAACTTTTTGTCAATTAAACTAAATCTTACACCGACAGGTGCTTAAAGTAATAAAAATAGATCCATTTTAATTGTTCAATGTCAAGAAAGATGGAGAATACTTACGATTTCTTTTCCTTTTGACATTTTTCAAGGTTTTCTTTTTGTAATCGTCTGCACAAACTCAAGTTTCCACCATATTGAAAAAAATCTGAAATTCCACACCGAAGAAATCCGAGTGTGCCGAACAACATATTCGCTCTCGTAAATTCGATAACAAGAATAAAACACAATTTTTGGTAAAATTTAGTTTGAATATTTAACATTGAATTGTTGCAACATTTGAAATAGTTGGATGAATATCTTATAATTTTTGAAGAAAAAATGATACAATTTGTTCAACCGGAACTCCAATGTAAACAAACATGGCTGCTTTCACAAAGCTGGACATATCAAAACAAGTTTCCTTTAACGAAAATGGTAAATATGAGATACACAAGCTCTACTTTAGACTATTTAACATGGCCCAGTTAGCTTAAGACGAATGCCATATTTATGACGATAACTGAAGATGCGACAAACGGTGGACACAGAATTTTAATCCAAATTACATTATTGAGATCTAAGGAATAGTTAAAAGCAAACAACAACAATTGTATTTTTTTACTTTTTGTTTAATGTGATTATTGATGAAGTCATTACTTATAACTAATTACTCTGATAGTTATTAACTACAAGGAAAAGAAGATCAAATACCATTATCTTAATTTGAATAACTTAGTGTTTCAGTTATGATTATATAGTCAGTCATTAAAGGTTTTAATTGCAAACAATTTATCTTTTCCCGCAATGTTTTCCAAAAATTTCACATTAATTTCACATTACCTTCCTATTTTTAAAAAAAAACAGACAAACATGAAATCACTTCGTATTTTAGATATATAGAGATACATTAATAATAAAATATTAAATAAAATAAAAAAGTGTCTTGTTATAATTGACTGTCTTGCCAAAAAATCCTCTTTGATAAGAATGGCTGGACAAAAAGTCCTAGGCCAAATGGTCCTAGGACAAAACATCTGTTGGCCAAATCGTCATATAACCGCGACAAACTCCCAGCATTTTAAGAAATTAAATAAATGTTGAGCACTACAGCCCCATGGTGTTATATTTATCCCTGTGTGTTATCGTTTCGTGCATTTATTTTTATCATTCTTAATATTGCTTATAGCACTTTTTCACATGCTGGATTTCCTCAGGAGACGGCTTCTTTTAAACATAGTGACAAAAGAAGAAATTGCACTAAACATGCAATTTCTCCTTTTGCCACAATGTTTTCCACTTTTTGTCATAGGTTATCTGTTCAAATATGGGGATTTACTATTTTTTGACAAAATTCGTTCAAAGTCGTCTGCCGCAGAATTGTCGTATGAGGGAAAGGGTTAACCTTCTCAATCCCTATGTTGTATGTATACTCATTTAACGAGATCTTTATTGAATTAAAAATCATACAAGTACCAACAACATAGGTTGTGTGCATACAGAAACTACGATTACACACATTACTTTGCCTCTCTGTTATAAAACCTTTACCATTATACAGGCAACATTTTGGTCTTTTGGAAAACATCTTGAGAAAAGGAGGAATCTCTCGATCCTTTTCCTACCAAGCACTTAACTCTGTATCAATGTTTCCATGTTGTCACCTAAATTTCCTCAGATGAAAATCATAATATGATTGATGAGGTTTTAAGATGAAACTTGCGATTGGTAAATAAGTTTTTCACTAGCCTATATGAAAATCCATCACTTGCATAGTTTTATATCTTTGAGGCCTATAATTAAAAGCTTAGACTAGTCTAAACCCTATCCCGGATACCGACAACATTTAAAGCTTAGCATGCCAAATGATGACTTTTGATGATAGCAATATTATGCAAATTAAATCTCCTTTACTCACAGCTATGAATCAAAATCTCAAGAGAAACAATTTTTCATAGCCCACAAACAGATGACTGTTTAAAAAAGCAACATATATCAGGCAAATGTCTAACCTATTCCTTAATGCAGAAAAATCTGCAGCAGACAAATTTTGAAAACATTGCGCCAAAAGGGGAAATTTTCTCATAATGAGCAATACCTACTTTTGCCATCATGTCTTTTACACTTATTATACATGTACTTTAATTCATAGTGAGTTTTCATAATTTTGCCAAGATGTTTTTTAAAGTTGTCTGCATAACAGATTAGTTGTATGCCGGAAAGGGTTAAATCCCTAGTTGTCTACTATAGTTAAAAAAGAAAGTGAATACCTGTGGGGACTGTTAATTAAACACAATGATGTTAATGTTAGACGTGAAGATAAAATATGACATGAAACATAATAATTACTTGTAGAAATATTACATTAATTGATATTTATAACCAATTGATAGAAGTTAAAATATGAAACATAATAATTATAATATTTATATACAATATTACATTAATTCTTATTTAAAATGAATTAAATATTTGAAGGAATTGATTTGAACAAATATGAACAAATAATACTAACTTGAAAAATGTTAGAAAATATTATTGAAAAGGGGAAAATTGCTAATTATAAGCAATTCCTCTTTACTACTTATTAAAAGCAATTACTAAATATGTTTGCTTATTAAAAGCTATTTTTCTATTGCTTATTTAAAGCATACCCCCTTTGCTTATTACAAGCAAATTTCTCTATGCTAAGAAAGCTTCTTAAAAGCTTCTGTGATTAATTTGCAACTACTATAGATTCAGTTCAGACTAAACAGATGTAGAGGTAGATCTGTATTTTTAAAACTGATCCTGAATGCTCTAAAGTTGTTTTCCCTGGGATATTGTGCTCAAATATGAAAAGTTTCTTCATTGTAAAGTGGTGTTATAAACCAACATTTTGTTGAAACATAACTATGTAAAAATTGTTGAAACAAAACAAGGTAAAAAATAATTAATTAAAATATGTGATGTGGAAAAATGAAAGGGAAATTATGTGTAACACTGACATTTAAAAGAATCTAAAACAGGCCAAAACACTTAGGTGATAAACATGCATGGATTTTAAAAGTAGTAATTCAACTAAAAAATACTATGTTCAACACATCAAAACATCTGAAAACGCATGCAATTGTGAAAACCATCGAAAGCCCCATGCAAGTTGTATAACTTGGAATAAAGATAAAATATTTTGAAATTTCAACTTCCGTTGGTAGGCTAGAATGTTGCAAGTTGATAGAGAATTTATACAGATTTTATTATCATTGTATACCAATCATATTGTTAACATTCCTGTCGAATCTTAAGATTCAATTTAAATTTTGAGGTTGGTAGATAGGTACAGTATAATAACCCCTTGAATAAATCAGAATTCTGTGTAATTTTTGTAACTTAAAGCCTGAATAATCTACTTGAATATATTTCTGAATATTTTCAAAGATGTGATCTGCAACGTACAAAATAATGACTGTAATGCCAGTTCATCCAAATGTCTTAATTGTATGATGAATCAGACTTGACTTCCCATTTCCAACATACAACAAATCTGCAGAAAAAGAATTTGAAAACATCTTGGCAAAAATATGAAAAATCTCAGTAAATTAAAGCGTTGTAACTGAAAATAATTTAAAACATTGTCCAAAAAGGAGACATTGGTAAACATGATTCCTCCTTTTCACACATTGTTTTCCAAAGTGTCTATATGTGGGAAAGGGTTATAGAAAGGCAGTTTTATTTTCACCAAATGTAAGTGGGATATTTCATGTGAAACTATCATTCATATGGATGCTATTTCTTTATTCGTTTGAATGTAAACAATGGGATGATCAAGTATAATATGAAAAGGAACATAATGAAGGTGGTGCACACAGCATAATTGCTTCTAGGCAAATTCAAAATTGCCAAATATTGATAAAAACAAGAGGGCCATGAGGCCCTGGATCGCTCAACTGAGAATGGGCTTTCAGTGCCAATGGCAGTATCATCAAGACAAACTTTCTAACAAAAATTCAAGCCGCTCAAGTCAAAAATGCAATCTCTATAATGTTAACAAGAATTTTAAACAAGATGGCCTAGTGACATATAGTTTTCAAGACAAAGATTCTGACAAAGATTCGACATGCTCAAGCCAAAAATGAGGCTTCTAGAGTGTTAACCAGATTTCCTTAAATTTGGTCTAGTGGCTAGCTAGTTTTTGATTGGACGTGACCCATAATTAAACTTGACCTAGATATCATCAAGACAAAACTCAACATGCTCAAATTTAAAAAGCAGCTTCTAGAGTGTTAACAAGATTTTCCTTATATTTGTTCTAGTGACCTAGTTTTTGACCGGACATGACCTATATACAAACTTGGCCTAGATATCACCAAGAAAAACATTCTGCAAAAGTTTCAACATGCTTAAGCCAAACATGTGGCTTTTAGAATGGTAACCAGATATTCCTTAAATTTGGCATAGTGGCCTAGTTTTTGACCGGACATGGCCCATATTCGATCTTGGCTTAGATAACACTAAGACAAACATTCTGACAAAGCTTTAACATGCTCAAGCCAAAAATGTGGCTTCCAAAGCGTAACAAGATTTTCCTTAAATTTGGCCTAGTGACCTAGTTTTTGACTGGCTATGAATATATTCGAACTTAGCCTAGATATCACTAAGACAAACATTCTGCCACAGTTTCAACATGCTCAAGCCAAAAAAGTTGCTTCCAGAGTGTTAACAAGATTTTCCATAAATTTGGCCTAGTGACCTAGTTTTTTGACCAGACAAGACCCATATTCGAACTTGGCCTAGATATCACTTAGGCAAATATTCTGACAAAGTTTCAACATGCTCAAATTTAAAATGTGGCTTCTAGAGTGTTAACAAGATTTTCCTTAATTTTTTTCTAGTGACCTAGTTTTTGCCTGGACATGACCTATATTCGAACTTAGCCTAGATATCACCAACACAAACATTCTGACAAAATGTTAACATGCTCAAGCCAATAATCTGGCTTCCAGAGTGGTAACCAGATTTTCCTTAAACTTGGCAGTGACCTAGTTTTTGACCGGCTTTGACATTTATTCTAACTTGACATAGATATAACTAAGACAAACATTCTGACACAGTTTCAACATGCTCAAGCCAAAAAAGTTGCTCCCAGAGAGTTAACAAAATTTTCCTTAAATTTGTTCTAGTGACCTAGTTTTTAACCAGACATGACCTATATTCAAACTTGGCATAGATATCATCAAGACAAACATTCTGACAAAATTTTAACATGCTCAAGCCAAAAATCTGGTTTCCAGAGTGGTAACTAGATTTTCCTTAAACTTGGCCTAGTGACCTAGTTTTTAACCAGACATGATCCATATTCGAAATTGACCTAGATATTACTTAGACAAACATTCTGACAAAGTTTCAACATGTTCAAGTTAAAAATGCGGCTTTCAGAATGTTAACAAGATTTTCATTTAATTTAATTTAGTGACCTATGTTTTGACCGGACATGACCCATATTTAAGCTTGGCCTAGATTTGATGGAGATATAATTATGTTCTGATAAACTTTCATGAAGATTGGATGCAAAATGTTGCCTCATGAGAGTTAACAAGCAAATGTTGACGACGAACGATGAATGACGGACGATGGACAGAAGGCGATCACAAAAACTCACCTTGAGCACTTCATGCTCTGGTGAGCTAAAAACCAACGCATTATCAACTGTGTAAAACTTGTAACACCTATTCAAATTTAGCAATTGTCAAAATAAACTCCAACAAAAAGGAACAAAAACTTGAATATTTAAAACTTTCTCCCAAGACAAACAACTTGCACAAGGCTAACCCACCTTTGATAATATTTTCTGAAAGTTAAAAAGTAAGAAAAAGTTCTTTAGGGCCACATGCAAAATAGGTTAAAATCTATGGGCTCTAGAAAAGGGGAGTATAATTTCATGTTCTCAAATTCTTAATTTCACTCAAATCCATAAGTTGTGGATACTGAAAAGAATCTTCTAAGCAAGACAATTCTCTGCAGTACTAACAACATAAGAGTTTAATATCGTATAAAAACCCTTCCCACATAAGATAAAGATGTAGCAGTTGACTTTTAATAATAATATGGAAAATTTATGCAAATGAAAGGCAAATTATTGCACGGAGATAAAAACATTGGGGCATAAATGTCTCCTTTTTGCTACAATGTTTTCCAAAGTTGTCTGCTTAAGTTACTTCAAAATGTGTTAGCAAGTGAGAAATGGATGTGAGAGACTATTTGGGTGAAAAGAACAGTAAAATTACTCCTCCTTAACTATGCCTATGAATACTATCATGCAGTGCTATAAGCCATTGTCCAGGGCTTGGTCTTATAAGCTTAACCTGTGAAACAGTAGAATGAGGATTTAACAATTCAGGAAGAGGTAACCCTTTCCCACATACAACAATTCTGCAGGAGATGACAATGAAAACATCTGGTAAAAAACAGTCATTAATATTAACTTTTAAAATTCTAAATGTTTGATTTTGTTTATTGTTATATAAAATTATTAAACAATGTACAAATCTAAGTTAATGAAAGTACAGGTATTATTATTGAAAACATTTTGACAAGGTGGGTATTTGTTTTAAATTTGTTTCCCCTTTTGTCACAATGTATTCAACATTTGTCTGCTGCAGAAGCGTCATAATGCATATGTATGTGGGATAGGGTTAAAGGCTGTTTGACACCACTGATTATTTACCTGTAAAACAATCCCATTAAAATCAGACCAAAATACTTCACTGTTTGCATATTGGATCTGACAATAATGCATAAAGGGTCAACTCAATTTGACCGTAGACACACTTAAATACTCATGAGCACAATTATGCTCTGTTTTTATGTCCAATAAAATTACATGATAAAAAACAAAGGCCTGTGCTATAAAATCGGGGAACTTGACTATCCCTGCTTATCCATATTGTTTATTTATAAGGGTAACACCTTACATATTTTATACTGAAAGGTTTGGTAAGCGACAATTTGATTGGCTGACGCAAAGGTCAATCTGAGATGACCTGTATTGGGCAGTCGTCAGATGTATACAAAGCGAGCAAAGTTTAGGTCTGGTTTAACGGAGATTGCCTGTAAAACTACATATTTTAACCAATGAAATGATATGATACTTTTTGAGTCATCTACCATAGAAGGCAGTATATCTCTGTACACATATATTAAATAATGCAAAAACCAAATCACATTTACCAATTTTAGGAATTTGTTTGAATCTCAAGGTACACATCTTCTTTCTATGAAAATGTATAAGTGGTTTTATTCAGTGGGTTTTATAAAGATGTCAGCTTTGACAACAGGAACATTAGTGAAGAATATTTTTTTCTTTTTAGCATTATAAACATGCAGAATATTGTTGGTAAAGATGACTAATTTCTGATTTATTTCATTATTCAATGAATCAACTAACTTATAATAATATATTAAACTATCGACATTCTTCAAAATTTAAACATCTGAAAAACAAAAAATGAGGCAAAGCCATGACACCACATTTTAAATGGTGATCTACTTTTAGTAACAGTGACCTTGAACCAAAGGATCCCCCAAAAAATTATCCCAAACTTCCTTTCTATCTATATATAAGCTACCTTAATCATATGAAATTTGGAAAGAAACAGTAAAATCTAGTCATTCTGCAGTAAATGAATGTTGAAGGATAATCAACAGCTTTCAACCATAAAGATATCATATCGAGTTAATGGTTTTCCACTTGTGGATGTAAAATAATGCATTGGCAGTAGACGATTTTTTAAAAACATTGTGGCAAAAGAAAGTATTGATCATAATGAGCCATTTCTTCTTTTACCCCAATGTTTTCACCTCTTTTCAATAGTTCATCTTTTATGTATAGAGATTTCCTCAATTTTTCCCCAGACAAATTTCAAAGTTGTCTCCTACAGATTTGTTGTATGTGGAAAGGGTTAAGTTTAGTTGTCTCTTCTTCATCTACCAACAAAATCTCAAAAATAGTTATTTGATAAGGCCCTACTATATACTAACACACAAAAGAAGTTAATTCCCATTTTTTCTGTTAACATAACAAAAAACGCTTTTCTGTTTTTTCCAAGTAAAAAAAGGGGCATTTCTGAATAATTATTTAAGCCATAGTCATGTTACTTTCATGACATTCATATTTGCTCCTATGAACATTATAGTCATGTGTACCAAATTTCATTTGAAAATGTTGTTGGTTTTTTTTTAGTTATGAGGTAAAGTTAAAATTTTATAATGAAACATCTGACGACAACAATGCCATCGGTATCACAATAGCACAACTTTTTTTCTTCCAAAAACAGACAAGCTTAAAATAATTCATTTTAAATTGGTTATAAATTTCTGTCTTTTTTCATTGAATAATAAACATATCTGGTAAAGTACAATTTTTTCTGAAAACGTATTTAAAGAAAACATGGATGTGAGTTGACATTAGCACAAAATTCATGAAGAATTATTAAATCTTTTTTTTCCTTATGAAAATAAATGATATAAATTTTCCCTGACTTTATCATAATAGAACCAAATGCAATATCAAAATGTTAATGTGGATCATGTTAAAAAGTAGTCTGCAGACATTTTAAAAGAAGTCAAAATAGGCATGTTGCAAAAAGTTAGTAAAACAATATGGTAGACACAAGAAGCCTGTTTCTCAACATTGGCCCATAATAGTATCATATACCAGAACAATGCATGACCAGACTTATCTTAGCAACTTGTTTTATAATTTTGAATTATGTCTGTGATTTGATCAATCTAACCCAAAAGATATGATCTAACAAGACTAAACATGTGGGCAATTGTATTGCAATGGTTTAAATTGGTTCTATTTTGATAATTCAAAAAGCAGAATCCTGTAAAACCAATAAGAAGATTGAAGAGAAAAAAATGATAAATAAAAAATACAGAGACTAATATCTACTATAAAATCATTCCAATAATGTCCATAAACATTCCTATAAATAATACAGGGGTCTGTCTATAGGGAGGCTACTTCACCTGTCTGCGGCGAACTGGGGCACTGCTAGCTCGTTTAGTTTGATTGGGACGCGACATTGCGGATGGGCGGATAATCAAAAAGTCTAGAGATGGAAACAGAACAATCCAGCTATCATTATGGCACCATGATTAAATAACTATACTATATTCTTCATTCAGGTACACAGATGTGAAACATGCATAGTTACATTGTTATTGCATGACACAAATTTTTTTTTAAATTTGTTTCTTTGTCAAGAATTGCACTCCATAATATGCTATATCAGGATGCTAATATGACCAGATGGCAAACAGGGAAGATTCTGAGCAGACTGCACAGAGGAGAAGGCTGATCTGAATCTTCACTGGCCACAAACTCCCAAAGATAGGTTTTTCCAAGATGTTTCTGTCCCTGCTATATAAAATATATTAGGTATCGCAATTGTTCATAAATTGAAAGGTGAATCACATTCATTTAGACAGACTGTGGATTGAAGGTTTACACATACCTAAGGTGTTGAAAAGACTACAAGAATGAGTATAATACATGGCTGGGAAGGTATTCACCATTTTTCCTTATATCAATTCTAAATGCCATAGAACAAAGTTCTCAGATTTGTTCTATCTTTTCCGACATGCTTATGCATTTCGGCGCTTTTGCAGAATGATAAGTTTGAAAACACTGTAGCAAAATGAAAAATTGCTCTCATCATGATCAATTTCTCCTCCACTTACTACATGTTTTCAACACTTTTCAATAATTATAATTTTATTGCTAGACAATTTCCATATCATCTGCTGTATATTTGCTGTATGTAGACAAAGGAAACCATAAACTAAACCATAACATTGGTCATGTCCTACGAAAACTGACATTGGTAGCTCTAGACTAGGCAACTTTTTAACTTTTTAACCTTCTGGCAGTATAAGCACCCAGAATTCCAAACAACAACTGAGCCGTCTCGCGAGGAAAACCAACACTGTGGTCTCTGCGAAAAGTATCAACCCGGATCAGTCTAAACATGCTGTGCAGGCAAACACGTACAGACAGATACTTTTCGCCTCTTGTGGATTTTCTGTTTCAGAAATCATTTCTCTATACCTCTATCCCTCGAGGACAGAATGCGTCGACCCAGATCAGTCTGCGCGGACAGCGCAGGCTGATCTTGTTGATACATAACAAAGATACCATTATGTTGGTTTTCTCGCAGGATGGTTCAAATATGTTCTGCTTTTGCCAATAATCTCAAGACATTGGAAGTTTGTTCTTCATTTGGCTTGACCTGACTTGTTATGGTTTAGCCATTTGGAAATATTATTATCTGACAACTGTGAATACTTTCAAATTCAAATTAACCATTTCCAAACCAAATCTACAGAAGTCAACTTCTAAAAACAACATTGTGGCAAAAAAAAAGGAAAATTTGCTCATTATGAGCAATTTCCTGTTTTTCAACAATGTCTTAAAGTCTATCAAATAATTAATCTTTTTTATAGAGACTTCCCATATTTGTTCCTCTTTATTTTCAAATCTTTCTCCTGTAAATTTATAGTGTGGCAAAGGATAAGAAAAAACCTGCAGAATAGAAGGTGACTACTCATGACAGCATGGGTAAGTATATAATACAGGCCAGGGTACTTAATCTACTGAGGCACTGTTAGGTGTGTAGGAGCTATCCTAAAGTTAACCCTTTCCCACATAAAACAAATCCGCGGCAGATGACTCTGATAATATTAATGAACTAATAATTGAATTCATTGTGTTAAACATTTAAAAAAATGAGCTATTTTGTTTTTGCCACATTGTTTTCAACTTTATTCAATTACTATACTTCCATTTATACCAATGTTCCATATTTTTTCCTAGATGTTACCAACTTTATTTGCTGAAGATATGTTGTATATGTGGGAAAGGGTTAATATAAGTCTTAGAATGCAATAGACTTTGAAAGCTATAATCTTTCTAGTTTTGTTATGAATATATACAATCAAATTAATATTCAGTTTAAATGTTACTGAATGAACATTTTGTTAAGATTAGTGAATTAGAAAAAGACTAAATATACAAGCATATGACTCTACTTTAACCCTCTCCTTCAGTTCAAAAGCAGTTTCATTTAGAATTTAGTGTGAATCGAGGGAAAACTGCCAAGAACTGCCAAGAACGAGCCACTTTTCATTTTCCCACAATGTTTTCAACTCTATGTACTTCTTTTTCCAGATTATTAAACTTCAAACTTGAAGTATGACCTTGACCTACAATAAACTGACTGATTGTATTACATGCATATAACAATATAATGCACATAACCAAACTTCAGGAAACTTTAAGCTCCTATACTTTATGAGTTGTAACATATGACCCGATGACTGAGTGGAAAACCCTATACTATACTTTATGAGTTGTAACATATGACCCGATGACTGAGTGGAAAACCCTATACAGTCCAATTTGGTTAACAGGTTAAGGGACTTAATACAGTGATTTGTTTTGTTTGGGTTTTATGCCGTTTTAAACATTATTTCAGTTATATCGCAGCAACTGTTCACTTATTCATGATCCCTGGGTAAACAAACCAGTACAAGGCTAGAAAATGTGCCTTGCCCAAGAGCACTCTACCACTTACAGCCGCGTCAATGCCATGACTGTGGATCAAAACCGGGATGCCGAACCCGGGATGCCCGGTTCCAAATCCCGACGCTAGCCACTAGGACACGCTGGATTCCTTAAAATCTGAGAAATAATCAAATACAATGTAGATGACAAGCATCATGAGCTATTTCTCCTTTTCTCACAATTCTTTCAAAGTTTTATTCAAAGCAGTGACTTCAGAAATTTGTTTAATTTACCCTTCTCCATATGCATTTACATTTTGATGCATCTGTATCACACAATTGTTGATACAGTGTGGACAAAGGAGAAATTTAATTATAATGAGTAAATTCTCCTTTTGCCGCAATGTTTTCAACTTGATTTATTAATAATACTTTCATTTAAAGACATTTTCCATAGGTTTGTCTAGTTGTTATGAAAGTTGTTGACTTCGACTGCAGATTGGTCATTTAGGAAAGGGTTAAGGAAAAGCTATCAAATTTAAAGATAATTTTTAAAGTTTAAGAATAGACCTAGTTTGATTGTCCATTGAACTTAACAATGCCTCAATGTTATCTATGCAATTATTAAACGCATCTGATCCATTGTGTTGGTAATATTTTAACATATCAAATATCAAGCTTACCAAAATATTGAAAGGCACTTAAAAATATAAATAAAAGTAGGTGTAATTATTGCAAAATCAACACAATTAATCTCAATTACACAAAACCAAGCAGGGTATATTGGGTTGTATAACATTCACAATGTTTGTAAAAATCGTAAAAAAGCACACAACAATTAAAATGATAAATAATGCAAATGTGGATTTTTCAAGTATTGTTTATTAGAGTCTGTTTCAACCCTCTGAACAACTATTTATTTATCAACAACATATGTGTACTGCAGTCAATAAAGTTGAACCGATTTACACCATTTTAGCAAATTCTCCCAATGTTTACAAATGATGTCTGTCTCAGAGGCATCTGAAGTAGGGAAAGGGATAGTTACAAATAGAAACATTGACATACTATTAGCTTCATGCATGCTGAATGAAAAAGGGGGCGGGTTACACCTTACCAAATTATTTCTATTTTTAGTAATTCTTAATCAAATCGTTAAAGATAAATTAGGGGTCAGTAATTAATCAAAAGTTGAAATGCATTCTTGTCAGTCATGCAATAAAAACATTACCTCTAAACCCTGTTTGAAAAAGACACAATCAAATTTATGAATGAAATGTTACTATGAAATACATTCACTAAAACATGAGTCATGTCATACAAAATTAGACAGATATGAAATTAGATGCAATTTCAAACAAATTTCATAATTATAAATTCATAATAAGGTCAGTGAATATTGACATCCACTTTCATGGGGCTTTTATGATACCTTTACACCTCGATGGCCAACCAGGATTTTCTTGATGCAGTTATGCAGAGGTGCAGGCTGATCTGGATCTTCACTGGTAACCAAATCGATGAGGATGATTTTCATGTGACATGACTCAAATAATTCCATCGCCCATTTTGTCAAAATTATGCTCATACATCTTTGTAAAAAGCAATTGATAATCAAGATGAGCAACGATTGCTCAATTTGTTCAATTTAACCCTTTCCCTCATATAGACACTTTCTGACGCCTCTGCAGCAGACAGGTTTTTGAAAACATAGTGACAAAAGAAGAAATTGCACTAAATGTGCAATTTCTCCTTTTGCCATAATGTTTTCCACTTTTAGTCATAGGTTATCCATTGAATTAGAGAGATATTCGATATTTTGACAAAATATGTTCAAAGTCGTCTGCTGCAGAATTGTCGTATGATGGAAAGGGTTAAGTCATAGGTTAACCATTCAATTAAAGAGGTTTTTCTATTTTTTTTAAAAATATGTTCAAAGTCGTCTGCTGCAGAATTGTCATATGAGGGAAAGGGTTAAGATGTTCAACGCTGCTTTGAACAATTTTTCAGTTATATCATGGCGTATCCTAGGTAAGTAACCAGTACTCCAGTGATTCAGTAATGCTTATCCAACAACCCTGAACGCCAAGGAGGGGAAGCCCTTCTGTTTTTGGTATAACTCACCCGTTATCAAACTCGCAACTGACACTCTATACTACTGAGGCAATCAGACAATTTTTGACAAAAGGGGAAATTGCTCTCGATTATTTTTCATCTTTAATTAGGACTGTGGGAAATTGCAGTTTTGAACTTGTTCATCCCATGCAAGGGTTCACTCAGAGCCATTCCAAGAGAAAACCAACATTATGGCCTCCGTGCAATGTATCAACCCAGATCAGCCTGCACCGGCTAATCCAGGCCGACACATTCAATCTCATAGGGATAGAAGTATCGAGTAATGATTCCTGAAACAGAAAATCTACAGGAGGTGAAAAGTGTCTATCTGTGTTAGCCTGCGTGGCATGCTTAGGCTGATCCGGGTCAATACTTTACAGTTAATAATGTTGGTTTTCTCGCTGGAAGGCTCATAGCCATCTTGACACGGCCTCTGTGGCTCAATAAGATGGGTAGCAACAATTTGACCCTTTCTTGAACCACAATGGCAGTCTAAATGCGTCTAGCAGGTGGGATGGTATTGGTTTCATACCTTACATATTTTTAGCTCACTGTAAAAATGAGTTGTGGGACCAGTATCATGATTCCTGTCTGCTGCGATATGACTTTAGTTGTAGACAGTGGTGTAAAATCCAAAAGAAACATGGTTTTCCGGGTAAACAATAAGAATCAAAAGGGAATAGATAAATAAGGAAGAATACAGATTGCAGTCTGAAAGATGTTTCTTTATTTACAAGAGAAAGATTCTCTACATGAAATTTTCACATTCTAGCAAACAATATGATGGATGATAATGGCAAATGTAAGCACAAGTAACTAGTGGTTACTGGTGCAATGTAAACTGTTCTCCTTAATCTAAATCATTTCTTTATCCAGCCTGTTGATAATTATATCATTCTTAATAGCCTAAACTTTAATTCCTTCACACATACAACAAATCTGCATCAGACAACTTTGAAAAGAACCAGACAAAAATGTGGCGGAAAAACCCATCTGTGAAAGTTGAAAACAGTGTGGCAAATGGAGAAATGGCACATAATAATCCATTAATTTCTTCTTTTGCCACATTATCAAAAGTCCAAGAAATTGGCCGCAAAGTTCCCAACTCTTCTCCCTTGATTGTACTTTTATTCTGAGTTGTTCATAGGTTAGCCTTATGATTCCAAAATTGTCTGTTGCAGATTGATTGTACATGGGAAAGGGTTAATGATTCACACCACAAGAAAACTTATAATATAATAATAATAATAATATAATTTCAGATAGATCTACTTGCATGTTTAATGCAATCTAGATAACCGATTCCTACAACAAATGTTGCAGACAACATTTAAAACATTCAGGCTAATGAAGAAGTTTTTCATCATGATTCATGACAGAAAGTATGAAAGTTCTTCTTTTGCAACAATGTTTGTATCTCTATATAGTTATACATTTACTGAACTGCACTTTCCATTATAGATTTTTTTCAAATATTCTTCAAGTCATCTACTGGAGATTGTTTGTAATGTTCAAAAGCTTGCAGTTTATAAATCAAGAAATTTTATAAAACCTTCAAACAAATTGTGTAGAATATAGTGATTTGTTCTGGTTAGATTTTACAGTCAACTCTTGAATGTATTTTCACAACAATATACTACCGTTGTACTTCCAAACTGAAAAACTAGTCCTTCCACACATTGTTTTCCCAACTACAATAGCTCTAATGTACAATAAACTGGCAAGCTAAAATTGATGCATACAGTAACATCGTAAATAATGCTGTTTTAAAACATACCTGACTTTCAACAGACGGTGAACAATGATGATCTTTAACATATCAACACAAAACTGTTTCGATCTATTTGACACAACAGGGTATAAGCACTTACACTTTCTGACGCCTATGCAGCAGACTGCTTTTTTTGAGCAATTTCTCCTTTTAGTCATAGGTTATCCATTCAATAATAGAGATTTTCTATATTTTAACAAAATATGTTCAAAGCCGTCTGCTGCAGATTTGTTATATATTGGACATGGAATATCCATTTTAAAGATAATAAACCAAGACTGTCTAATATGTGAAAAGCAGTCTTGCACAAAAAACTCAAAATGTGAAGATCTGTAAAGAACCGAGCCATGATGTGTCAAATACTATCGACAAAACAAACAATCACAATTTACATAAGAAGACAAGAGCTATATGTTTCTTATAACTCAACGAAACCCCAAGTTGTGGGTCCTCATACTAATCGTACCAGAGGACATGATTATTTTGGTTACCAACAACATATGGTCTCATTTCAGTCGAGATAAATTAACACCATAATCTGTTCCCACTTGCAGAAACATTTTGATGTATATGAAGCAGACGACTTTTAAAAACATTGTGGCAAAAGAAGAAATTGCCCATGATGAGCTGTATCTCTTTTTGCAACAACGCTTTTAATTAACCCTTTACCTCATATAGACGCTTTCTGACGCCTCTGCAGCAGACAGCTTTTTGAAAACATAGTGACAAAAGAAGTAAATTGCTCAAAACAAGCAATTTTTCCCACAATGTTTTCTACTGTAAGTCATAGATTATCTGTTCAAGTATAGAGATTTTCTATTTTTTGACAAAATATGTTCAAAGTCGAATGCTACAGAATTGTCGTAGAAAAGGGGGTTAATATTCCACTGGTGCTTCTACTAGGGTTTTCTTGGAGCACTCTTCAAAAAGTATCCGAGTACTGACCCTTTTGATAACTTGGGATCATCTTGACCACATCATATTGTTTTGTCATAGACACTATTAGAGTCAGAACCCACTCACATTACACAATTATTAATACAGTATCACTCCAGATCATTTCAGATATTAAACTAGAAATATTTTGAATTGACATGCATAACACCAATGTCGGCCCAAAACTTTTTTTTTTTAAATTTTGCCAAGTTACCTACCGGTAGTTTTTGACTTGACTACATTTGAAGCTTGCCAAGATATCATCAAGACAAACACAGTGTAAAAATTGATGAAAATATGTGGCCTCTATCTACATTGTCCACAAGCAAATTGCTGACTGTTGACAAAACGGCCCATCACAACAGCTGGCATCGAGCACTTCAACTCAAGCGAAGTTATAAAAAAAAAGAGAGAGAGAAAAAGTTAAACATTGTTGATTTGTAAGTTTTAACATGTA
The DNA here is from genome assembly GCA_031471495.1 of Clinocardium nuttallii. Classification (NCBI taxonomy): domain Eukaryota; kingdom Metazoa; phylum Mollusca; class Bivalvia; order Cardiida; family Cardiidae; genus Clinocardium; species Clinocardium nuttallii. Next base: position 20,789 of record JAUELF010232021.1, read on the forward strand.
TACAGACGCACACAAGTCCATTGCACATAATAATGAAAATGTACAGATAAATTCCAGAGGTAAAATGAAATGCTGATCCATTAAACTTATCCCATCTTATAGTCCATGCAACTATATCACCATAAAATCTGTACCAAATCTAGAATAATGGCTCTCTTATTGTCCGTTTCAATTCTGCCTCGTCTTATTTGTTTCGGAAAATAAAAAGGACGTAAAAAATATCCCTATCTCATGCATAATTGTTTTCTTTTTCTAAATTTTCAATAATGGGGTCAGTTCTCCCCTTCAATTGTATTAACAGCAATTTGGATGGTTGCTGGAAAGGCTTAGATTACATAGAGTCAACTTATCTTTGTTCCAAAAGATCTCTTATTTGACCTCCAAAGCCTATATTGCGAGTATTCAAATGAAAGATTCCACCGATATAACTCTTTTGAGTACCAACAATGAAGGTTTTCGATGTCAAATTTGAACTTACGAACATGAAATAAACGCATTATATCTAGTTTCAGACATAGGGTGCATGGACTGCCCAATATTGTATAGCCCAAGTACCGATTGTATTACAGGGTTTCCCTGCGGACAAAATAATACAACTCTAGTTTTGAAGGTCGAGTGGGAACCCTACATTATTATACACTTTGTACAGTAACTTTGTCCAAGCTATTGAAATCAACAGTTTGTTTACTTCTTATCATTCTTGATGGACACCTGGAGAGGAGCACTCTTATAATGGAACCCATTCAGGTATTCAACTGCATATTTAGCTTCTTCAATGGTTGACATAGTAACAAACCCATAACCCTTACATTTATTTTGCTGATGATCCCAGATGACATTGACCTTTTTAATGGTCCCATAGGGGGAAAACAAATTCCACAAGTCGGCTTCCGTTGCATCATTTCCGATATTATAAACAAACAGGATCACCCCAGAATCTGAAAAATCATCACCACCCCCATACTGACTATAACCTGGCCCCCTGATTGGGCTACCACCCATTCCCCTTCCCCTTGGGGCATAGCCTCCAGCATAGCCCCCTGAATAAGACCCATAACCATTCTGTCCCCCTGCAGCACTCATTGGGTTGTACCTCATTCTAGAATTAGGACCTCTCATTGGCCCGCCCTGGTGTGCCTGGTGTCCCCCACGGGGTTGATACATATCCCCACCGCCATATGCATCACCTCCCCCATAAGCATAACCACCCCCCATTCTTGCCCCCGCTGGTGCTCGAACCTTCTTGGCATTATCATCTGCAAATTTAACAGTGAGAGGTTGACTACCGTCAGAGGGTACGTGGCCATTTAGTTCCATCAAGGCTGTTTCAGCATCCACTTTTCTTTCGAAAAGGACAAAGCCCACCCCCTTTGATTGGTTGGTCATGTGATCAATTAAGACGCGGGTCTGTACAATTTGACCGTAGGTCATGAACAGATTCTGGAGACCCATCTCATCATAGTGAGGGGGCAAATTGCTAACGTATAAGTTAGCTCCCTTTGTGTTTTCACCAGGTGGTCTGGCAAGCGCCACTTTAATTCTCTTATTTTCCATATCATAGCCATTCAAGGAAAGAATGGCAGACTGGGCCATTTCTGGAGTCATGAAGTCGACAAACCCAAATCCGTAGCTGTAGCCACTGTTCTTGTCTCGGCAGATTTTACATGACTTGATGGTCCCATAGTTAGCGAAGAGGGCATACATTTCATCGTCTGTGTAGGTCTGGGGTAGGTAGTTAATGATGAGGTTTGTGTTACTTTCAGTCATCTTTGCTATCTTGTGTTAGTCCTGGATTTCTGATTGTGTTGAGAAAAAATGAAAAAAAAAAAAAAATCCAGACAAAATTAACAAGAGGGCCAAGATGGCCCTAAATCAATCACCTGATTGATAGAAAATTAGTAGCAAATATTTAACTGCAAATATCTTGGAAAACTTTATCAAGGAGTGGAAATTAAACTGCAAGGAAAGGATCATTTTGCACCTTTCCTGATGCCGCCTTGCTGCCCTGTTTTTCAACAAAATCAATATGGCTTGAACAGATTTTTTAGAGATTCACTTAAGAAACATATCTATCGGAACATTTCTATTAAGTAACGTTTAAATTGGTCCATTGGAATGGTAGGAGTTTGTTGTCATTTGTAACTAAAAGTTCAATTTACCACTTTTCTTAATATGCCTGGTTGCTATGATTTTGTAACCAATCAATACAGCTTAAACAAATTAAGTAGAGGATCATTGAAGTACGATTCCTATTATATTCTCTTTAACCCTTTCCCTCATACAACATTTCTGCAGCAGACGACTTTAGACATATTTTGTCAAAACATAGAATATCTCTATAATTGAATGGATAACCTATGACTAAAAGTGGAAAACATTGTGGCAAAA
>JAUELF010232022.1:0-13449 GCA_031471495.1 Clinocardium nuttallii
CGGACCGACCGACAAACCAACCGTCAAGCGTGACTCCTATATAGCCCCCATATACTATGTATCTGGGGGTATAATAATTATAACAACACTTCCGAATGTAGGAATTTTCCATAATCTTCAAGTTCAATAGATAAACGTCGGCAGCTAAAATATTTTCAAGAAACACTTACCTATCAAAGCTGATGGACACTTGAAAGACTCTCTCTGGTTGTGAGAATAACGGACTAGGAGGTTCTGTGACGATTCCACTTAGATGAAAACCTGAAAAACACAACTTTCTTTCTACAAATCTGTCCATGATATTTATATATATGTTAATAAGACAAGCAATATGACATTCTAACCTTTCCCACATATAGACACATTTCAGGTTATCTTCAGCAGACTTCTTTTGAAAACATTGTGGCAAAAGGAGAAATTACTCATAATGAGCTTTTTCTCATTTTGCCATAATATTATCAACACTATTCAAAATTTAGGACTTGTCAATCAATTGATATATATACACAATGCCAAGTACAAGTACATAAATGGAAGGTTGAAATCAAAACTTTCTTAAATGCAGATGCATTTACCTATCTGCAGCAAATATCTTTTGAATTCCTTTTGACTCATGTAAAAAATGATCCATGTCTTCAAATTTTCCATATTTTTCCGCAATTATCTTTTCAACTTTGACTGCTGCAGATTTGTTATTGTAGAAAAGGTTTGAATAGAAGCCAAAGACACTAAGTGAATACATTACTTAGTTACAATTACACAGAGGGTGCCAATTGGCTTAAAAATAATCATAAAACACAGACAATAAATAATGTTTAATGGCCCTTAATAAACTGTTTCACAATCAGTGAATGTATTAGGTGTTAAAATTGTATAATCAGACAGGTCACAGAACAATGTGGTCTTAAAATGAAAATGTATTTACTTTTTCATTCATCTATAAGTTATTTACACAATCATAATATGTGGGAATATAATGATTCAGTTCAAAAACAGTAATACTTGTCATCTTTATAAACCTTGGTTGATGAAAAACCTTGGTTGATGATTAGCTTTGAGTTCTGGAACTTTATTAATCTTAGTCCTTGAACATTTTGCAGTTTAAAAACTTAAAACAATTCGGATTGACAACATTTTAACTTCAATAACTGATCCATATCTATTCTATGGATGCTTAGCTGCATAATTCCCATTGAAGGCCTCCGAGTGACCTTATTCAAGATGGCTGACACAAAATCAAAATTTAAATGTGTTTATTTTCTTTAAAGTAGTTTCTGTTTTTGACACTTTTTCAAGTCATCTAGTGATGTTCTGCAGATGTCACACCATAATGCATCTGCATGATGGGAAGTCTAGTGATGTTCTGCAGATGTCACATCATAACGCATCTGCATGATGGGAAGTCTAGTGATGTTCTGCAGATGTCACATCATAATGCATCTGCATGATGGGAAGTCTAGTGATGTTCTGCAGATGTCACATCATAATGCATCTGCATGCTGGGAAGTCTAGTGATGTTCTGCAGATGTCACACCATAATGCATCTGCATGATGGGAAGGGGTGTTAAAATTTGAAGGTTCTGTTAGAAAGATAAAACTTCTGGACAGTTTCAAGACTTTGTGGTAGGATTTGAGTCCTGATTGGGTCATTATATATATTCATCTCAAACTACTGTTGGCAAGCAAGAATTACAATAATAACTTGAATATGAACTTGTACATATTGAATTACAAAATATTTCCATTCTAAATGTTTTCATTTACATTTCTAATTTGATGCACAATAATTTTACATCTCATGTACAAAGGATTGCATTAAATTCTTTTTTTGTACAATTTAAAAATAAAATTAAGGAGTTAAATCAGACGGACAAAGCTATTACACAAAGCATTTACTACTTTTCTTAAACCCTGAATAACAAATAAGATTGGCATTATTTAAATCCCCAATTTTTACTGCATGAAAAGAATACCAGTGGTTAAGAAATTCTACCTTTGTAAGCCATGGCATTCTTGGCTTTATTAGATTTGTATGGAGGACATTTCATTTGATTAAATAGTAATTTATTTAAGAACAATGTATTAACACTAGTGAAGTGCATTTTTACAATGTGGCTTAATTCCCACACCTGGTATTTGGAGTGTGTATTAGTATGGTTGACTTGACCAATCCCCTGCCATTGTACCAGCAACAATATAGCCTAATTGTTGTGTTTTATAGTTTACAGTGCCCCCTCAAACAGTTTATCCACTACAGAAAGGATTGGGCCTTAAAGCTTTCGTTGAATTACCTCCAAACTTAATCTCTTCCCTTTTAAATGGAAATATTTAGTTTCTCTTACCTAACTTAGCAAATACGTATGTTTTGTATGTATTATTCATGAATGAGAATTGTCCTTTCTTATCATCTCAATAGCAAACCGAATAGACCATAGATTCAACCCTTACCTACACAGATGCATTTGGATGCTTTTTCAGCAGACAACTTTTGAAAACACTGTGGCAAAAGGAGAAATTGTTCATAATAATGAGCAGTTTCTTCATTCGCCACATGTGTTCAATGATTTCAACTGTGTTCAATAGAAGATTATATAGATTTTCAATAGCTGTGGTAAGATGTTTTCAAAGTCACGGGTCTGCTGCAGATGTATGTGGGAAAGAACAAGGTGTGTAGATTTTTCACTTTTGACTCATCATGCCATTAAACCTAATTCAAAACGAGCAATTTAACATTTGGCCCCAATGCTTACACCTTTACTGTTTTCAAAGTCGTCTGCTGCATATGTGTTGAATTTTGGAAAGGGTTAACAAGGGTTTGATAATAAAAACATGTGTTGCCAATATGTAAGATAATGACAGACAGACAGACAAACACATGGACAGACAACAGAAAAGTTATCTTTATGCCATACATGTACGTGGTAGTATTTGGCTGCCCTCCTTGGTGCACAGGGTTGTGGGGTTACCATTAGACTGACTGGCTGGTGTCTAAGGATAAATTGACCAGTAATACCAGAAACTTACCCAGGAAACGCCGTGATATAACTGTTAAATTGTTGAAAGTGTAGTAAAATGCAAAAATGATCAATTAATCAATCCCTATGCCTACAAACCAGAGTAAAAAGGATGGACCTATTAATCAGACCGCATGCTAACATTTATTACTGATCAGTTGACATGCAAACTGTTAAGATTGCATGTTTAGGTTTAAGTAGAATGTTCTAGAAAAAGCAGGATATCACATAAGAATTGTCTGAAGGAGTATTGACCATATATAGTACCGGTATGTAACAGTACTTTGACACACAAAGATATGCGAACCCACTCCTACATAAAGATAATTTATGAACCTTCTGCAGCAGACAAGTTTTGCCACAATTAATGCTTACTTACTAGTCATTGTAACAGTAATCCATTTGATTTCAGTTACAGAGATTTTCCATAATTCAGAAAAAGATGTTTTCAAAGTTACAAAAGTTATATTATAATGTAGAAAGTCTTAACAAATCTGCATTGTATTTAATACATATATCATAATTACCAGGTAAGATCAATTGACTGTTACATAACAATATTGTACTTAAATGTATGAACTCATTATTCATATATTAAATCTTTCTGATCTATAAAAAAAGAAATTGCTTCATTAGGACATTAACCCTTTCTGACATACAACAAATATGCAGCAGACAACATTGAAAACATCATAATGAGCAATACATTTCTCCATTTGCCACAATATGTTTAACCCTATTCAATTCAGTTCAGTATATATATTTGTCAACATTACAGTACCGGTACATGGTTTCTGTAGTTATTTTATTTTATTAAAATTTAATATGTATAATTTATACAGAATCCAAACTCAGAGATGACTCATATAACATGCCGAGGAACTAAATATATTATGCCAAGAAGTATTGTCAGATTAATTTAGTGGGGTGGGGAACAATAAAGATTATTAAGTCTATTTTAAACCCTGGATCAACATCATTGATTTCAAACTAAGTACAATTATCATTTCAATTTCCTCCAATACAAAGGTTGTCAATACAAAGGTTGTAAGATAAATAAGAGACACAGGATGTGATTACCTTCAACCAATGTTATCCCTTTCCTCCATACGACAATTCTGCAGCAGACGGCATATTTTGTCAAAACATATTGCAATTTCTTCTTTTGACACTATGTTTTCAAAAAGCTGTCTGCTGCAGAGGCGTCAAAAAGCGTCTATATGAGGTAAAGGGTTTAAGTTATATTAGTATTATGACCCGTGTCACATGATAAGGGTCCTGAGGGGATTTTCAACACAATGAAGAATTAGATCAACTTCTCTGTGCCTCATCCTCGATTAATACCTTTCCTTTAAACAGCTAAGATATGTTCATGTGCAAGCATCCCCTAGACCAAAATCAGACTTTACAAATATACAATTTAATTAAATTACCTGTGCGAGAATTTCAAGAACTTATTACAGTTCTTGACCAAGGTTTTTTTTAGAATTTAAGTTAAATACAACAATTCTGCAGCGGACAACAATTACTTTGACAAAATAAAGGCAAATCAAGGGAAATTTCTTTCATAAAAGATAGTGGAGAATTTGCTCTTCATGAAATTATGAGCAATTTCTTCTTTTGTCAAATGTTTTCAAAAAGTTGTCTGCTGCAGAGGCCTCTGTTGGAAAATTTCATGAACTGTTCTTGACCAACTTCTCATTCAACTACAAGTTCTAGAACAGTTTAAACAGTTCTAAATCAGTTCTAGAACTACCAGTTAAATGTAGGAAAGTGTTGCGCCTTTCCTTGGTATAAATAGTGTGTTTGACATCCCTGTGCAGCAGGAGACATTTTGTTAAAGAGAGGAAATGCTCCAATTATATCTATATTGTGTAGCAAGCAAAGTATACAAGCTACCAATTTGTTGAGTCATCAGATGGATGTTTAAATTGGGCTGAAATACCCGATTATGTCCAACCAAATAAGCCCATTGATACTTTCTCTTCTAATTTACAAACAGGAAATATCAAATGTTTGTCAGTGAATGGCCCTAGGTTGACAAACGCCCCATATCTAAACAGACAAACAATTTGCTATCTTCCTCAAATAGCTTAATAAACTATGAGGTCCCTTGACACTAACACAGCCATTGTAATGTCAGACGCCGCTAGATAATAGAACATCTCTATTGAAATCTAACAAAACAAACAAACTTATCCTCTGCTAAATTTATATAAAACTAATTTTATCTTCCTTTAGGGGAGATTGGCAGCTCACAGAAATTAAGTTCCTTAGTAACCAAAATATATATAGAAAATATCTATATTTGAATGGATAACCTATGAATAAAAGTGCAAAACATTGTGACAAAAGAAGAAATTGCTCAAAACGTGCAATTTCTTCTTTTGTCACGATGTTTACAAAAAGCTGTCTTCTGCAGACGCGTCTATATCATATGAGGGAAAGGGTTAAGAGAAGAGATTCAATAAATAAATTAAAACACAAAATATTCAATCAACTCTTTCGGCAACACAACAAATCTGCAGCAGAAGCCTTTGAAAACATCTAGTCAAATGGGCCAGGAGTGGGTTAAAACATAACAGCCATCCAATATAAAGAAATGGATGATTGATTGGGGTTTAACACCGTTTTTTTTACAATTTCTCAGCCATATCACGGGGGCCAGTTCACCTACTCATGTGTTTCCTGGTTTTCTATCACCAGTACGTAACACACAACAATCTTCCCAAGGAACTGGCTGCTTTTCCAAATAGAATTAACCCATTGGTGGAAGACGAATGACGCATGTCGCAAAGTTGTCTGAGCCAGGATTCGTACTCACAACCCCTGGATTGACAGCCTGTGTCGTTACCGACTGAGCTTCCGGGACTCGGCAAAGAAATGGATGAAGAAACGGGTTTATTTGTGAAGTATGAGACTCAAAGTTCTTTCTGAAAAATGCTGTAAAGTACGAATTTGCATATCTAATGTTATTGACTCCCATAAACAGCAGGATAGAGTTACTATAGTGTTTTACTGGGGTTTCATGCAGGCCATTTTCATATAATGCAGTTATTCAATCTTCTAAATACTAAATCCAGAGGACTAGATAAGAATTGGAGTGAACACGTCTTATAGTCCCAACAATATTTCTCTTATTTCTCAACCCCATCCTATGTTGTGGGTACTCAAAAGACGAATCTCTTGGTGACTAACTGGAAAGTAGAAGATAATAGTGCAGGGGTAGAGTGTTAACCTCTTGTCCCAGAGGTTCCAGTCCTGTGTATCCAAATTTATCCAACGTGAAAGTCCAACCTTTGAAAACGGGATTCATTGACCAAAATGCAATTTCTCCTTTTACTGTAAGACACAATTTTTCTCTCTCACTTTCTTACATTAATTATGTAACCTAATCAATTCAAGAGATCTTCTGTGTTTTATCATAGTTGTCTGCTGTAGATGTGTTGGATGTGGGAAAGGTTTTGAAGACAAGTGTGTGTCATGATGAATGGCTTACAGCCTTCTTTCATATTTCATATACACAGAATCCATTTCACATACTGTGATCTACAAAGCTCTTTCTCAACATTTTCAGAACAAAGGCAGACACAAGGCAAGTCCTAACACTTTCCAACTTGAAGGCACATTTTGGCACAAATTGACAGCTTCTCAGATACCTAGTATTTGAAAATATTGCAGCAAATGGAGAAAATGCTCATGATAAGCAATTGCTCCTTCTGTCACAATTTAGTTTCATCTCTATTCAATTATTATACATGTAATTATTGATCATTTATATAAAAAAAAATCATAATCATGTGTTTTGTTGTATGGGAGAAAAGGGTTAAAATTCAATCTAACTCAATATGACAGTAGTAATAACTTAACTGAACACATTCGAGATACTGGAGTTTTATACTGGAGTCATGCTAACCCTATTTTGTCTTTAGGTACCTCAACCTTTTCCCTCATATAGACGCTTTCTGATGCCTCTCAAGTCTGCAGCAGACTGCTTTTTGAAAACATAGTGACAAAAGAAAAATTGCACAAAACGTGCAATTTCTCCTTTTGCCACAATGTTTTCCACTTTTAGTCATAGGTTATCCATCCCTTCAATTATAGAGATTTACTATGTTTTGACAAAATATGTTCAAAGTCGTCTGCTGCAGAAATGTTGTATGAGGGAAAGGTTAAAGCTGGACTGTAAGGCGCTCTTTAAACTTTGGTAGGCTATTTTTCAGTGTCTGTTTTCAACATCTGAGGAAAGAAAATCCCCCTCTTATTACCCTTTTCCACCTGTAGACACATCTGCAGCAGACGTCTTTTAAAACATTGTGATAAAAGAGGAAATTGCTCATGACTAGCAATTTCTCCTTTTGCTTCCATATTTTCAACTTTTTTTCTGTTATTATACCTGATCAAACATGAGATTTTCCCTATTTTTGAGTAGACATTTTCAAAGTTGTCTGCTGCAGATACGTTGTATATGTGGGAAAGGATTAACTTAAGTGTATAACGTTTGAATTTGAATTGAAAGTGAAAACAGTTTAACCCTTTCCCTCATATTACAATTCTGTAGTAGACAATGTCAAAAACCTATTGGCAAAAACATAAAAAAATCCATAAATATTTATTTAGGGTTTAATTATTAAAATAATAACATTGTGGCAATTGCAGAAATTGAATTGCAAGATTTGCAGCAATTTGCCCATTCCCAAAATGATTTCAAAAGTCGTCTGCTGCAGAAGCTTCAGAAAGTGTCTATATGTGGAAAAGGGTGAAGGTCTTGGGCCCGGGCCGTCCAGTGTCTATGAAGTCTTTTAACCCGTGTCCCCTTTTCAGATAAAAAAATATGCAGCAAACATGTGAACTTAATAAAATACCCAAGTAAAAGTATGAAAAGCAGAAAGAATTGTCCTGAATATTTAATGGCGATAATGAAACAGCTTTCCTAAATTTCAAAACACAATATTTCCTTTCATCTTTTATCCATCAAAATCGTTGATTATGTTTTAACAAAAAAAGAAATTCTTTATCACTATAATGTTTGATCGATCTTAAGTTATATAAAGATCAATTAGTTGTCACATCTTGTCATCAAGCAACACACATTTCACTATTAACCAATTACCATATACAGTTGTTTTTTGACGCCTCAACAAACGACGACCTTTAAAAAATATAGGGCAAAACCAGAAACTGCTCAACTCACCTTTTGTCACACTGTTTTCAACAATTTGTTCATTCAATAATGAATTATAGGGTTCTTCAATTCTTAATTATACTTACTGTCAACAAAGTCAATCTGATGCAGAATTGCTACATGTGGGAAAAGGGCTGGGTTCATGGTTTATTGAAAGCCCACCCAGTGTCACAGTCAAAGGCCAGTTCATAGAAAACCAATGTGTTATAATACAATTTTAATCTTTCCCTCATATCTATGTAGATGCTTTCTGACGCCTCTGCAGCAGACAACTTTTTGAAAACGTGGTGACAAAAAAAGAAATTGCACAAAACGTGCAATTTCTACTTTTGCCACCATGTTTTCCACTTATAGTCATAGGTTATCCATTCAATTATAGAGATTTTTTATTTTTTGACAAAATATGACCAAAGTCGTCTGCTGCAGAATTGTCGTATGAGGGAAAGGGTTAAATACTGCATGTTATGTCCAGTTTATTATACATAATGGACAATTGTCATCTAAGTGTTATGTGGACTCTAACATCACTATGTTTTCAAAAAGCGCTCTGCTGCAGAGGCGCCGGAAAGTGTCTATATGATGGAAAGGGTTTTACTAAATGTAGGAAACAATGCAGACAGACCTGTACAGCTGTTTCCAATACTATTCAGACCTCTGTTAGTATTAGGCCAATCAATATGACTAAGTACTACATGTATCCCTTTCCCTCATACAACAAATCTGCAGCAGACAACTTTGAAAAAATTAGACTTCTAATGTTGTTGGTACTCAAAAGAAGACAAATTATGGTTTAATGCACATATTTATTTGAAAGCCAGGCCACAAAAAAGTGTTGTCATGGATATTTAGAACGGGACTCAGTTAACCTAAAATTAAAGATTCAATATTTATCTGCTTTGAAAACATTCAGCAAAGAAAATATTTAATCAGGGCTGCTATTAGAATTAAGAACAGTTAAACTTTCCCTCATACGACAATTCTGCAGCAGATGACTTTGAACATAATTTGTCAAAACACAGAAAATCTCCATAATGGAATGGATAACCTATGACAAAAAGTGGAAAACATTGTGGCAAAAGGAGAAATTGCACGTTTTGTGCAATTTCTTCTTTTGTCACTATGTTTTCAAAAAGCCGTCTGATGCAGAGGCTCAGAAATCGTCTATATGAGGGAGAGGGTTAACATGTATGTGGGGAAGGGTTTAAGGTATGTGCACTTTTGCCATCAGAACCGTAAGCAATATGTCAGTGACCAACATAGCTGACTTCACAATTTAAACCTTTTTGACATTATAAAAACCAGTCAAAAATGGAAAAAAAATATACGTAAATGAAAGTAAATTATGGAATATTATTTGGTAAAAACATTGTTGCAATGGGAGAAATTGTTCATTATAAGCAATTTCACTTTTCGCCACAAAAATTAACTTTGAAAAAGGTTCTGCAAATGTTAGAAGGGTTAACCAATCAGACAGAGATCTGAGAGGACAGGCTGTGATGGACATGGTTACAAAGGGTGGCTGGTAACATTATAGCAATGATAAAATGAGAACAGATTGATCCAAACACACAGTCAATAGGTTTGTACTGGAGTACAGCAATTACAAAGGCATTTCGAATCATTTACCTAATCAACTCTCTCTCTCCCTCATTGGTATTTCTGGACTTAGATGTATGCATATCCCTTTCCCCGCATATGACATTGAAATCAAAGATTATGGAAAGTGTTCATAAATGAAAGACAAAGATTATGAAAATTGTTCATTAATCACAAAAGTCTCCTTGATATGTCCCTGTTTTCGAAAGTTGTTTGCTGAAGATGCGTCTATTTGTGGGAAATATCTGAGCTCTGAAAAACCTTTGTCTCCCATAATCAACCTGTAGCGTGCACATACAAAATTTATGGTTTCTGCCACCTCTGTTGAGGACTTTTGAAAACATTGTGACAGAAGGAGAAATCGCTACTTACATTATGAGCAATTTCTTCTTATAAATGCCACAATATTTTCAAGTCTAATAAGTTCATTAATGCATTTCTTATCAAATGTTTTCAAAGTTGTATATTGGAAAAGGTTAATAGCAAGCCCTATCTTGTTGGTATTGAACAGAATTGTCAATGAAGATTTTAGAATCAAATAAGGATTTTTGGACAAATAAATACACCAATCTTCTATAGCTCTGATAACTTTAAGATCACTATTCATTTAGGAATTTCTATCTTGACAAAAGGACTTATAGAACAAGACCTTAATAATTATAATGAAACAAAACCCCCAATGTCGCTTAACCCCATGTACAACAAATCTGTAGTAGAAGATTTTGAATACATCCATCAAATCCAGTCAAAATACAGGAAAAGTTTAAATTGAAAGTAAAATAAATTAATTAAGTTGGAAACATTTGAGCAGCAGGAGAAATTTCTCATCATAATTTAGCCAATTTTCAGTTTGTCCCAATGTCTTCCAAATTGTCTATGGTAAAGGGTCAATAATCTGGCAGTCTCGCAGACTGCTGGGTGCAATGAGCAGAATAATTAATGCAATCACAAGAATACAAAAGACACTGTTTACATAATCAATGCTCAGAAATCAATAATATACAATGTTGGTTGGTCTGCAATATTTCTTTATTTTAGACCCTGTGAGTATCCTATTACCAAAAACTTCAAGCAAATACATGAACATTCTTGTTTAACCCTTCCCAGATGCTTTCTGACAGCCACTGCTGCAGGCAACTTTTGAAATGTTTTCAGCTTTATTCAATAAATATCCTTTCATTTACAGAGATTTTTGCCAAGATACTTTCAAATTTGTCAGGTCCGAACTTACTGTATGTGGGAAAAGGTTAACTACATGTATTATATTGAGATGTCATCAGTGTGGCAAAAGATGAAATTCTTAACTCTTTCCCTCATACGACAACTCTGCAGCAGACGACTTTGAAAATATTTTGTCAAAAAATGGAAAATCTCTACAATTAAATGGATAACATTACGTATGACCAAAAGTAGAAAACATTCTGGCAAAAGAAGAAATTTCATGTGTTGTGCAATTTCTTCCTTTGTCACCATGTTTTCAAAAAGCTGTCTGCTGCGTCAGAAAGCGTCTATAATGAGGGAAATTGTTAATCCTTTCCCCCTGCAGACACAACACATTATCATATGAGCAACATTGACTTTCAAAAGTTTGTGACCAAAGTTTGAAGTTATGTCAAGCAAATTCTTCTTGGCCACAATGTTTTTAACTTTATTTATCAATCAAGTTTTTCAATAAATATTACCTGAGACAAGTCAAATAGGAATCAAATCACAGCAGAATTCTAACCTTTCCTATCAATGAAATTATATAACACCAAACAATGGCCCCCATCTGTAAGGTTAACCCTTTCCCACATACAACAAATCAGCATGAGATGATTATTATGAAACAACAGATAAACTATTACGATATGAGTTTCGGAAAACAATAAACTAAAGGTGTTAGCATTAAATAGAGTTGAGAAACATTGTGATAGAAGGGGTAATAATTGCATGTCTTGAAAAAAAAGTCTCAAGTCCTTTTGCCACATTGTTAATAACAGTATTCAGCTGCTGAAAGGAAAAAGGGTTAAACATGCCAGTCTAGGTCAATAAAACTGGACCAGGTCAAAAGGTCAAAGTACTTCAAACTGGGCTACAGCAGATCATTGAACCCGAACCCTTATCCGGTAGAACTGATTATTCTATATTTAACCTGTTCTCAGTACAACGAAACTGCAGCAGACAAAAAAAATATGTATCTTGGAATACCAATATATGTTAACTTTTTTATAATTTCATAAAAGAACAATTATTAAAAGAAGATTGAAACATTGTACTTTTGTAGCAAATGGAGAAATTGCTCATTATGAGGAATTTCTCCTTTTGCCACAATGTTTTCAGAAGACGTCTGCTAGTAACAGAGGGCGTGAAAAAGAGTCACATGATGTATGTGGCGAAGGGACGTTTTCATAATGATATTCAATATTCCTCATACACCCCTGATACTCTGACTTCAGAACCTTGCACACAAAGTATCTCACATTTCTGACATTGCAATGTTTCCTCAAATAGTTCCTTTCATACTTCATTGTCATATAATTGCTCTGAGCCTCATGCTTCTGCATAATATGTCTTTAAAACAATATTGTGAAAGAAATAGAAATTAATAAAGACGACAATAAATGTTTTTTACTTAATTTATCTAACATACACTGTCAATATTACAGTTAAATAATTCAACAATGAACTAGCTAGGTTCATACAGAATAATAAAAAAGTTTCTTTTGATGTCAAATGCAGGAGGTTTGAACATGCCATTTTTAATTTATGAGAATCTGTATCACATGCTTTTTACGCCTTAAAACCCCCTGAAAAGTTTACATAAAATTCATAGACAATCATGATGTTCATCTTTTTGTGGTTCTAGACTTGAAAACTTATGATGCACATGGAGACAATTAGCTGTCATGAAAAGCCTTTGAGTCCAGAAGAACCCTTGATAAAATACTTAATAATACATTAACCAATGAAACAATGTGCCCCATAGTTTATGCTATCTTTTTAAACCCTTTTCCACATGGAGCTGCTTTCCGATGCCTCTGCCACAATTCTTTTGAAAATTTTGTGACACAAAGCAAAAAAAATAAATCGAGAAAACAAGCAATTGCTCCTTTTGACAAATGTTTTCAACTTTTTTTTTAGTAATTATAATAACCTTCATCTATATTGATTTTAAATTATTTTGTCTAGCTGTTTTCCAAGTCATTTCTGATACAGATGTGGCCTAGTGCAGAGGCCTCACAAATCATGCAAATGTTGGAAAGGGTTAAAATTACCAGTAGCAAAGGAAGCCAATGGCTTCTTAAATCTTAAAATCTATAAAAAGAAAAAAGGGTAATTATTTTCAGCATATCAGTAATAATTCATTCTACAATGAGGAGTGGTTTTGCATTGTCAAGAATCATGGCGACCTGATCTAAATTCTTGGCACCAACATTGGATATATAAGTTATCAAGGTCTAGACAAGGGAAGAGTATACTGAGCTCCTTTCCCCATGAATTATTGAATATCTCACTTATTGACCAACCAAACCCAATGATGTGTGTACTCAAATGAATCCTCTAAGACAATTCCTTTGAGTATCCACAACAAAGGTTGATTGATTGATTGGGGTTTAACGCCGTTTTTAACAATTTCTCAGTCATATCACAGCGGCCAGTTCACCTACTCAT
>JAUELF010232033.1:0-13449 GCA_031471495.1 Clinocardium nuttallii
AATCAAGTAATGGCAATTGAGTTGGATCAGTAAAATCACTGTTATAAAAAAACATGTATGTTTGCGTACACTGTAGACCCGGATTTGTATGAGCATATGTGGCAAACTTAACTCATCGTGTATGTTTTATATATGAAACAAAGAAACACTTGAACAGTCGTTAAAATGCCTCACTTGAATACTTCAAACATCAAGTTGCCTGAGCTCGCAGTGAATCTGCATGTGCATATCACAACAATTAATATTCTACAGCATTGAGAAATAAAGCCTTACCTTTGAGAATAATAATCCTAATCGGCAAGAAACGTTAGATGATTTAAATGATAATGGTCACCTTGTGGTCAACAGCGTTCTCTATCCTTTATCAATATATAAATATATATAGCATTGTAACAACAGTTAATCATGAGTTATAATGCCCAATTAAAGAATGCACTAATAGTTATTTTAACACATGAATAAAAACCAATAAATGAGCCGTCCCAAGAGAAAAACAACATTATGGCATGTGCGCAATGTATCAACCAGATCAGCCTGCGCTGTCCATGCAGACTGATCCAGGTCGATTCATTCCGTCTCCGATGGATAGAGGTATAGAGCAATGATTCCTGCTACAGAACAGAAATTCCTCAGGAGGCGAAACGTGTCTGTCCGGTTAAGCCTGCACAGGATATTTAGACTGATCCGGGTCAATACTTTAAGCAGAAACCACAATGTTGGTTTTCTCGCGAGACGGCTCAAATATTGTATGATTTGTTAGTTCAAAAAATATATTTTCAATCTATTTACAATAAATGTTTTTTCTATCTATTTATAATAAATATGATTTAAATATAGACAGTTTTAAGAAATGTCTTTTTAATGTTATTTCAAGGAATATAATTCTAATCTTATTGCAGTGAATATATCATTTAGATATAATTCCAATTTATACTTTTTAAATCACAGGTAATGATCATTAGATGTTTTATGAGTTTATTTATACGTCAAAAGAATAAATCTTAAATTTCCCAACACGTGTTTTGAAGAAAATATACATAGTTCAAGTGCAGTTTCTCAATTTTTTACTATCGTTTCAATTTTGCATTTTTTTCTATTTCTTCTCTCTATTAACACTTTTCCATAGACGTAGAATATATGGTAAACGACTAAGAAATGGTGGAATCAACATGAAAATAAATCGCTGTATTGAAAATTAGTTGTTTTCATACTCATTGAAACAAAGAGACAAAAGGAGAAATTTATCATTTCTTGCCACATGTGTTCAAAGGCTGTCCTCTCTATACATAGATCAAAATGTTTTTGCATATGGGCAAAGGTTGACTTTTAACATGAAAAGAGTCACCTGTGAGAAAAACCAACAGTATTGCATCTGCGTAATGTATCGACACAGATCAGCCTACGCAGTCCATGCAGTCTGATCCGGGCCGACACATTCCGTCTCAGGGGGATATGGGTATAGAGTAATGATTCTTGAAACAGAAAATCAACAGAAGGCGAAAAGTGTCTATCCGGGTTAGTATGCGCTACACATTTAGGTTGATCCGCGTGGAAACTTTACGCAGAGTCCAGTGTTGGTTTAACAGAGCCACGGCTTAAAACAGCTTCGACCCTGCTGAAGCAGACGACTGTCAGAAATGCTATTTAAAAGGGATGATCTACTGAAAACGAGCAATTAATCATTGTCTTGTGATGTTTATAACTCAATGTCAAAATAATTCTTCCTAAAAAAATATAATTCAATAAAACTTTCAAATATCACATATGATCTGTCCCGAAAGAAAACTAACATAATGGCCTCTGCGTAATGTATCGACCCAGATCAGCCGACACATTCCGCCTCAGGGGGATAGATGGCTAGTCTTAGTAATGATTCCTGAAACAGAAAATCCACAGTAGGAGAAATGTGTCTGACCGGATTAGCCTGCGCGGATGCTTAGACTGATCCGAGTCGATACTTTACGCAGAGTCCATAGTTTTGGTTTTCTCGCGTGACGGCTCATATGTTGATTTCTACAGATGTTGTCAAGTTGAAAATATCTACTCATATATTAACCCTTTACCATTTCCCACACGCTCAAAATCTGCAACAGATGACTTTAAAAACATGCTTATAAAACTCGGCAATATGTCTTTAAATCGATAAAAGTATATACTCATTGAAAAGAGTTGAAGATAGTGTGTCAAAAAGAGAAACCGCTCTCTATGAGCGATTCCTTCTTTGGCCGTTGTTTTCAAAAGTCGATTACGCTGCAGAGGCTTCAGAAAGCATATGTACGCTGGAAAGGGTTAAACAATCATTTTTATTTGGATTAAAAATGTAATAACAAACTTACATATTACACAATATCATACAATACAATCCACTTGATTTCCATCTAGTCTTCTCTCAAAGATTGTAGATAGCATGCTTTCCAATCAGTGTAATTTTCCAAACTTCGGCACTAATCTGAAATAAAAAGTGTGTGTATATTATACACAGGTCTAGATAAATGAGAAACGTGATGTTCAATAATCATTGTTTGACATGCAACCTTTAGTTGTGGGAACTCAAAAAAATATATGTCATTAAACTGTTCGTTTGAGTAACCTCAATATGGGGTTAAGTTGGGAAACATTTTACTCCAACTTATCTCGGCCTCTGTAAAAACACATTATTGAGTCGTCACGCGAGAAAAATAACACTGTGTACATAGCGTAAAGTGTCGACCCGGATCAGCCTAAGTGTGCCGCGCAAGCTAACCCGGATAAACACGTTTCGCCTACTGTGGATTTTCTGTTTCAGGAATCATTACCCTATACCTCTATTCCCCTAAGACGAGGAATTAGTCGGCCCGGATCAGTATGCGCGGACTCGCGGGTTCATATTGCGTATCAAGGTAAATATATGTATAGTAAGGAGTTAACACTCATTACATTACTCATTAAATTTCAAATGGACATGCAACGTGTGCAAACAGATTATTTCCCAAGTATGACAGGACTATCCTCTCAACTTAGATCAATAGAAGAAAAAACTGATTACAGACTCAATATATTAGAACAAAAAGTAACAGATCTTGATGTCGGATTCAGAAACAGATGAGTAGATGAACAAATTTCAAATGTTAAACCAACCTTAATAGAAGAGATTAAAAACGAAATCAAGGCTAGCTTACAGGATGACGTGCGAAAAGAAATACGAGAAATTCAGGACCAGAAAAACCGTGTGGTGAACCTGATCATATTTAATTTACCAGTTAGTAGTCAACAATCTGGTCTTCACGATATTAATAAATTCAAAGAACTTTGCTCCCGAATAGATGTTACTGAAATTGAAATTAAGGACGCTATTCGCATTGGTAACCCAGACCCAAAGAAGACAAGACCTTATTCTCAATAATAAACAGCACAGAAAAATCATTCTGGACAACGTACATAAAATAAAGTACCTTGCAGATCATTTTGGACTAAAAAGGTGTTATGTGTCAAAGAGCTTACAATCAGACAGAGAGAAACGAACAAAATGAGGAGAGAATCTAAGCCAACTATAAAAGTTATTAAAAGAACAACCGTTCCGCCAACAGTGCAACAAGACTATCTAGATGTAACTGTACGCGACATGGAATGTACTACAATCCCGGATATTGAATTTTTTCTCAGAAACAAATTGAAGTACACGACTATCTTCGATCTTGAAGAAATAATTATTGGTGGCACAAATATGCACGATATTGTGACGCCAACGTCGCCAAACAATGTTTTTACAGTTTTATGTTTAACAATGTAAATAATGATAAACTCAATGTATTATATACAAATGCAGACAGCCTTCTCAATAAATTAGATGAACTATACGCATTGATAACTAAAGGTAAATATGACATAATTGCTATAACCGAAGTAAGTGTTTCCAAAAAACGGCTAACTGTATTTTGCGGAACGGAACAGAACAAGTTATGAGCAGTTCCATCAATAAGTTTAAAAAATATATATATATATATTACTAAAATAATGAATATCTTTTAGTAAAATGTACCTACTGCTATCCTTTGTCGACATTCAAATTGTTTGTCAACTTGCAGCAAATGGTCAGCCTCTTCTAGAGCATCCTTGACTTTCGAGTTGAATTTGAACTGCTCTTCATTGGATTTTCGTTTAAACGAATGCCCACTTATTATGTTGCTAATAATGTGTGATAATTGATGGCAATTAGAAGTCCTACTTATCTTTTCAAAGACGCTTTCCATGGTGGCTATAATCTCCGTTTTATGCGTCTGGAGTGATACTCGAAGTCTTTCGTCTACCAGTTGCTGGATACTACCGCTTGAATTCGGATAGTCTTCCATGATTTTAAATCTTAGAAATGCGACTGCCTCTGTCGATTGTCTCGCAAGAAGTAAGTTCTCGATAGCCCAAGCTATAAATAGCTATCGCACATACATCTCGTGCGTATACAAAACCGGTTTTGTAGCTTCCCTCCGTGAGGACAAAAGTACTCAGCTATACGTTGTACCGTCGAGTACCAGCAAAGTATAACATGTGTTTCGCCCTAACAATTTGTCTTACCGTGTCATTAACGATTCTCATGTCTGTAGACTTGCACATGTCGATCAGCAGGTTACCGTACTTATTTGTGCCGCTATCTGAGGTGACACGTGTGATAAACGATAATATGCATCGAACATGTCATGCTCGGGTAACGGTCTATCGTTGGCTATTTAGTCCACATTGTTTCCAATTCTGGAGTTCAAATCACCAAATAAAAATACTTTTCCCAGACTGCCATAGTGTAACATGTCTGATTCAAGTCTATTAAAAGACGTCAAAATCGTACGTAGTATGTATAACTGAGTTCTCGGGAGCAATATATGTGGAACATAGATACAGATCACACTGCCTTCCAAAGTACAGTTTATCAAGTTTTAACAATATAATAAAGTCTACATATTGTTTTTACCAATTTAACACCTGTACTGTATTTTTTACGTATATAATATAATATGTATGTATATAAGTACACCGCCACTACAGCGTTTACCTAAACGATGGGATCGGTGTTACCTGATTGTAGCACGTTTGTTCTTATATTTTCTATAGAAGTGTTTTAATTTATAACCTCTTTATAACTGTATATTGGAATGCTTGTGACGTCTGTCCATGTTTCTCTCAAAACAATAATATCATGTGTATTCAATAATGAAATAAAGTTGGGAGAATTTAATTTGTCAGAAGTTAATTCATCGGTATTCCAACTTAAGCACATTATAACACTTCCGCCTGCATCCTATACATTAGTTACGTTATCTGGTTCCCTGTACAGCTTACCATTTAAGTAAGTTTATCTACTGCAATGTATGCTTACTTTTTCTGTTTTCTAGCTTCAAGCATTATTGGGACAAGTCTTTTTCTCACATCCATTACTTCCCTTGGGAACTGCTTACTAATTCCATAGGGGTGTTGCAAACACTTTGCTTTTGATCCGACTTCTTCCTCCTCGGGGTAGTATACGAACTTGGCGACTATAGGACGGGTCTTGGTAATGTTGTATTTCCCTAAACGATGGGCTCGGTGTAATCTGATTGTAGTCTTCGCCCCTCCGATTTCCAATTTATCCTCGATTAGCTCTAATACCTTACAGACGCAATCAATATCTTTCTCACCGCTTTCCTCCTTTATACCATGGAAGATGAGGTTGTCACGCATACTGCGGCTCTTCAAGTTCACTATATCAGATTTAAGGTCGTTTGATGCCTTGCTTTGTTCGTTTTCTAAGTTTTTTTTAATTTTTGTAACATAGTGTCTATTTTCTTTTGTTTTTTCCCCAAATCAGACACATTTTCTGAGTCAAAGTCTCTGCGTTTTGCTAAATCCGCTACGTTATTTTCCACGATGTTTATTCTAGAATCTAATTTGTCTAGTCGGACCCTTATTTTATCCACGGATGATTGGATCGTGTCGAGTTTGGACAGTTTTCTCTCTGTACTTTCGAATTTTTCTGATTTATAGGGGTCGATGGGGTCGAGCAATGTTGTTTGTATGTTGGAGGTATTACGGGTGAACCTGTATTCAACATCATTAAATATGGCACATTATTTCCATGTGTATTATATACAGGGGAGTGCCCAGGCACAGGCTGTGAAAAGGACTGAACAGTTGGCTGATAACTTATAGGCTGATCGATTTGTCCATTTTGTCCGTTATTCGCGCCATTTATTTCCATTGTTTTCCTTCTTGGATTTGCACTATTACTGACTGTATCCGGTGATTCTTTGCTCTTTTTACGTTTTCTCGTCATCTGACATTTATAAATGAATTAATGTCCAAAATGATATCCAACTGAATGATTATTAACACGTTTATTCCATGTTTTAAAGTAAATATTCATCCCAGCAAGAATGTGATGACCACCATGTCTGACCATGCGCATTAATCGTATAATTACAATATTCACCATTGATATATACTTGTTAACAGTTACATAAATAGAATAGCCTAATGGTTGACATATTCTGACCAGTTAATCAAATCACAGACCTTTACAGAGGGCTGTCTTTTGTTTTTAGACAGCCTCAAGTGTTTGAGATTATAGGTTCGTTCCTCGGAATGATTAAAGATCAGCCGAGTCCATGTGTATGGGGGGGGGGGGGACACGTAAATACATGTCAAATATATATATATATATATATATATATATTGCTTTTAACTCGCACATATGCCAAAGTTTTTTATTTTTCATAGTCATTAACAGTTTATAACATAAAGATAATTAAAATCAGCTGAACAAAAGTAGTGAAAATAATATATCATCATCAGCATCAGCAGCAGCATCATCGTCGTCAATACTCTCCCTCGCTAGCTGTTTCTGTACTACAGCCACCGTCAGAATCGGGAAAGCAGTTCAATGATGCAACTGCCTTATACATTTATAAATTTGTGTATAAAATCAAACGGCTACAATTATATGCCCATCCCTACGTTGGATAGTAGAACAATCATTGACCTACGTTATTACTCACTGCACGAATTGGAACAAACTAATTATGAGAAAAAAGTAATGGTTGCTCTCCTTGGCGCTCAGGAAGGATTGCGGGTTTAGCATTACGAACGACTTGCTGGTGTCAGGATAATGAACCAGTTAACTTGTACTTTTAACTTACATTTTGGAAACGCCGTGATATAGCTAAACAATTTTCGAAAGCGGCGTAAACACAAAACAATAAAACGATTGTATTTAAATAATCCTATAAAGTGGTGAAATGTTTACCTAATATATCATTCAAAGGAACATACTGGCATGTTCTTGAACTTAAGAGACATTTCAAACCTGTGATTTCACCGTTCAATGAGTCGATGTGGAAACCATTAAGGCATCGTCGTCTAAAAAGAGCTGACCATCGAATATCCTTATATTCGACGTATTGAATATCTGTCAGCAGTAACACTTTGATCATGCGCTGTAAATGAACCGGTTAACCTGTCTAGATCGACATTGTCTAAAATACAATAGATTCAGCCGGTCTTAGGTACACAGAATCAAACAAATATATGCTTATCATGTTCCATTAGACAAACCTGTAAACGTAAACAGTGTTGTGTTTGTCACAAGCTACTATAAGACGCTCTTGACACGAGTCATATGCAATACTACCAGGAGATGGTAGATTGTCGATAACAATCCTATTACATTTATAGTTTGAAGATGACACCTGGTGGACAGTATCAGATCCGCTACTACATATATAGACGTTTCCTTCTGGATCTATAGTCATACCCAGAACACCATCTAGCTTGTGACCTTTGTGACCATTATAATACCACAATCTTTCGCCCTTTGTATTGAATGCGCTCACTTGATTCTCCTCACCTACGACAATATTACCCGTGTTGTCTGGTATTATATATATTGGACAATGAATCTCGTTACTGAAAACCCCTAGAGAATTGAGTATTCGCCCATCCTTGATGTCTCTTATCTGTATTTTAATAGTGTCTTTTCCGCTAGTAATGTCCGGAAAAGCTCCATGTTTATCCATCGATTCTACATCTGATGCCAAAATGCCAATGTTGTTACCAGACATAGCGCAAATTCCTCTACAGTGAAGAGACAAACACAATCCTCTCACATATTTTACTGTATCCGAATGAATGGCATATGTTTCGACTCGACGAGGATTAAAGGAGATAGCAACTTGTTCACTGTCATTGTCTACATATATTGCACATACGTCAACGGGTTGCCATTTCAGTTTGTACATAAACTGTAAATTTAAAAACCCATCATACACCTTCAAACAGATGTTTGAACTGTCCGCTATGATTATTCGCCCACTGCCTAAAACAACAATACTAGAAATACAACATTCATTTTCCTCAGCAAGGTGCACGTCGTAAGAACCTACTAATTCTAATGTGCGATTGAATAAAGGTGTTTCTATGTTTTCTGTATGGCTATTTTTACTTTCACCGTTTTCCTTGTCAGTACTCGTAGTCTGGCTTTGACGAGTACCGCCTACGGCATCATCTGTCTGACGATCAGTCTCTTCAGTTGTAGATGAGGAATCGATACCAAGCAAGTCTGTTGCTAGTGCGAGAACGGTCACATTTGAAGGTTCAGTCTGGACCTCGGCGTCCTTATATGAACGTATTGGCTTTGAACTCTTTAGAGCCGAATCTGTAAATATAGAAGAAGGTTCGCATATAATGCTTGATAATTAATGATGTAACGACTCGATATCGCTTTCTTATTATTTGCAGGATGATTAAAAAATATGTCGAGATATGCACAGTTAGTAAATATTGCTTAAGTTGGTTTTGTGGGTGTTGCCAAAAAGTATAAAGGTTGTGTTTTCACGCAGTCTTATTAAAGCCTTCTATACAATCAGTTCACATTTACAGAGATCAAAAGACTATACAACTTTAAAGACACGTAATATACTTAATTGAATTTAGCATGTATTTAACGGTACCACCGATGTACCGTCTAGTGTAGTGTGGCATTTTGAAAAGCATACTTCAATTTCAAACAGAAATGTCTCTGATATTTTAAAAATAACATTGAAGATGACATCGTAAGTGATTAATGAGCGATTGGAATAAAATTACATCAATACTTTGACAATTCCATCAAGTTCGAATGCATAAAATGTATTTATAAGCCATGTATGAATACACAAACAGTCGTTTCCTTTTACATATATTGAACTATTGACCTTAATGCCAGCAATGGACCACCTCGTGACAATTAGATATGTTCAGATATACCGGTAAATTGCAATACACTTTTGAGCAAGAAATATCTTTAAAAAAGAATAAAAAAAGCGATCCATATGAGGAAACACTAAGAAATGGAACAGGACCGAGAATACGTCACATGACTGGAGAATACGCGAGGCTCCCAATATGTGTATAAGTTTCAATTGACGATAAATAACTGAAATATTTACATGTTCAAGAATAATTAATAGTTTGCTCTTACATATTATATTTCATGCGTTTTCAATAATAATTTTAACTGAAATTTATTTACCTAGTATGCAAAACATTTCATTTTCATTTTAAAACTTCACTTTATTATTGCCTTTCGTAGGATCGCCAACTTAACTATGAACCAATAAAAACGTTTAATTTCCTTTATTTCTTCGCAAGTATTTATTAAATACAACATTTGATTGGTCTACAATCTAGATCATTTGTTTAAAATATCTAGGTCAAACTGGCGTTATACATATATCGACGTAAACAGATATCGTTCAGAATCGGAAGGGGTCTGTATAGGATGCATGGTGTCTTCAAGTAAAAATAAATTTGCTAAGAATATCATAGTGTAAAAACATTAAAAGTATCTTACAAGTACGAGTTTACCATATCTGGAGTCTATAGTTTTAATGTTGTCTATTCAAAGATTGCAAAGCTAGCATTTGGACAGATAAGCCGTGATAAATGTATTTAGCCTATCCGTGCCAGTCCTGGGGCGATTACATGTAAAATTGTTATGATTATATTACCATTACTTTGAAAGAAACATGTAATCATTACATAACAATTACTTCTGTTTTCAATTGTAATCATTACATCACAATTACTTTAGTGATGTAATCAGATTACAATTGATTAAAATTGAGATTACATGTAAAAAGCAAATGTTTTGCAGTATCATAACTGGAAATTAAATGTAATGTCCATTCATTTTATACATTTGTATTCAAGTTTTTAATTTACCTCAGCAGGTATGCTAATACACATTGAATGAATTATGTACAATAGACACTTAGTCATGTGATAATTTGTTATGGCAATGTTCATGGCAGCCTTCAAATTTCCAAAAACTGTTATATTTACATCTGTCCACCAGTTACTATATTTCATTCATTTAAACTTGAGTTGCATTTGTTCATCGTCATATCCTCAAAGTTTTGAGATTTCAATGAACATCTGCTGCCATAACTTACATCAAACCAGAAATGACCAGCGTTTTCATATTCAGTAACTGTTCACTTGCTATAATTATCATAAATGCTAGATTTCATTCAGGTATGTCAGTGACACACTTTTGAGATTTGTTTACCATTTCATATTAAAGGAAAATGTGTGATCATTAATCACCAAATTATAAGCATTGATCTGTACTGAACTACCAGTTATCTGCAATTATCAAATACACTGTACAAGTTAAGGAGACCTTTCAATGCACATAGGAATGAGACCAATAATGAATTATATGCAATGTATTTTCATACCGATATAAGATCTTCTAACTGTAGCACCTGGTCATAATGACGTTTTGCCTGAGGCCTGATCTGGTCCACTGTCCAGTATAAAAACATCACCTTTCTATTTCATTTGTAAATTGAGTGATAATTACTACATGTGCACATAAAATTGATGTTTACTGGGCTTTTTTTACTAATATATTAAATTATTTAATTTCTAACTGTAAATTATGCTCCTATATACCTAATGTCTAACTATATTTTATCTATTAACCCTTTCCCTCATATAGACTCTTTCTGAAGCCTCTGCAGCAGACGGCTTTTTGAAAACATAGTGACAAAATACGTTCAAAGTCGTCTGCTGCAGAATTGTTGTATGAAGGAAATGGTTAAATATAAATTTGGGTAATGAGTATGAATTTTAATATTTCGCTATACCATAGATGACTGCAACTAAAATTAACTTAAGGGTTTTATCCACATTTTATTGTTTACACCTTTAAAAAAGGTACAAGTAATCATAATGTAATCAGAAAGTAATCACGATTACAGGTTAAATTTTCACGAGTACTGATTACATTACAGTAATTGTAATCAATTTTAGAAAAGTAATCATTACATCTGATTACTTGAAAAATGTGTAATAATTACAGCTGATTACAATTACTGATTACTATTACCCCAGGTCTGCTCCGTGCAGAGTTAACTTTGTATCGAGCAAATAAATATGAAATATGCCTGTCCCGTATTGCAATATGTATCGCGTCGTAAGCCCTAGCCAACCTAGCTTAGATTGGATACGACACTGAAACGCTTTAATTCTTTTCCAATGAAGAACATTTACTTCATTGAAAATAGAAAATGCAATTTATGATCAATGTTTACTGGACCAACCCCGGATGTTCTAATAAACAACGCCGTTGTTTATTGTGTCTTCAACCCTGTAAATTCAAAATATTGCAGGAAAATCAACAATTTCACCTTTTTCAAACCTTATATACAGTATATATATTCTGGATAATAAAATGATTAACTGCATTTACAATTTTACAAGCGATTAACTAAACAATAGTGATAGTAGCAAAATACTAGTGATCTAGCTCACAATACTCACGTTCTTTTTTATCTAATTAGATCGTACGACATCATATGTAGGTCATAAGATACTGTATGTGTACTCTGAAAGTTGCGATATTCCATTTTCTTTATTTGAGTAGGTCTTATGTTACCCTCGGACATAGCTTAATTATATTATTTCATACAGAATTATCGTAAAAAGACCGTCAATGAATAAAATGTAATGTTAAGGTAATGCCCAAATAGTTTATTTCATTTTCCATGTAAGTTAAATACAACCGACTTTAATTGAACATTTTCCATGACAACAAGAGATGAATAAATAGTTTTGTCGATTTTTGAAAACATATTACTCTGAAGATAGCAGCCTAATTTAGAAACAGATACACCTGCATGATACTTATGGGAATATCTACTAAAGTAGCTTATGGAATCGAATTGTGAAGTACTGTGACAGACGCATATACATCGATGAACGATCTAGCATAACACTTGTCCTTTTGTTTGTGGGTTTAGTGACCCTCCGGAAGTCCGAGTCCCTATTAACATTCAAATTCGAAGGTTGTCCTGTAAGCTGTATATATAGTGGTTTATTCTCGATTGTCCCACATTTTGATTTTTGGTCAAGGAGGACTGTCGGAAAAAAATACAGGTAAGGTGTTAGCTAATCCCTGCCCGGGGCAAATATATCAATACAGTTCGGTTCATTTAATGTTTATGCAAACAGTTAAGGAACCGCAATATTTAAAGATTAATTATGATTTAATGAATCATTATAAGTGCGTAAATCGGTTTGATAACTTCGATGACACGCATTCATGTGCGTCTATCTTAAATCGGTATTTTAGTAGTTGTTTTGTTTAGTTAACAGTTTTTAACCTTACCTCTTTCGATGTGTTTAACTGGATTCTGTAGTTTTACTAAACTTATGTAATTGAGTTGAAACGATCGTATGTATCTGAGAGTTGGTACCCAATTTTAAAGTCGTGTGGTCATAATCAATCTCTAAAAAACTTATACGGACAGACTGGCAAAGGCAAATCAGGGCCTACCTATGATTATACTCTGCCCAGACTGTACAGGAGAAACATAGTCCGGTTTTTATGCGGGGGATTCAGCTGAATACCTCCGTATATTGTCATGCCAAGCTTACAGGAAATGTAAATTTTTTGTGCTGCCCTCTGTTTTTTCAAAATGGACAATTTGTCTTGATTGTCCGTATGGAACGCCGAATCTACATTAACTCAAATAATTGAAGAGCTCTCTAAATAATAAGAGAGCTTTTCAATTAATCCGCTGTTGTCGAGTGGTTTGCGTCGGGGATTTCGAAACAGGGTGTCCCTGGTTCGATCCCCAGTCACGGCAATTCGGTCAAGGTGGACTGCACTTGGGCAAGGCACATTTTCTAGCCTAGCACTGGTTTGTTTACCCAGGGATTATGAATAATTAAATTTAATTGCGCACTAAATGAACTTAGCTGTCGATGCGTCATGAAACAATATACATTCATTTAATTAGAGTGCTCTCCAATTTAATTAATGATATCACCAATTCAATTGGAGAGCTCTCTAATTGAATTAAAGACCTCTCTAATAATTTGTTGGTCTCACTATATAATTATTGCTAGCAACAATTCATTTGTTGCTCTCACTAACTGAATTAGAGAGCTCTCCAATTCAAT
>JAUELF010232044.1:0-13449 GCA_031471495.1 Clinocardium nuttallii
CGAATGTCTAATGTCTAATTGGACATTCGATAATCAAATTTGCGAATGTCTAATCGAATGTCTAATGTCTAATTAGACATTCGATGACCATAATTTACGAATGTCTAATCGAATGTCTAATGTCTAATTAGACATTCAATTTTTTTGAATGTCTATTGTCTAACGTCTAATGCTCTGCCAACTTCACACACTTATATATTGAGGCATATTACCTAGTCACTTATATGTCCATCTGGCAAACGGTTAAGACATTCATCACTCAATTTACAGATTGAGTCCGGACGTCAATATGTTAAATTTATCAGCGACCGTGTACATTTCGAGATAAAAATAATATAAAAGACAAGTATCATTTTGTTTAGATCTGTCCGACCTACGCCAATATTAGAACTAAATATTTAAAAGCTTACTACACAACCAAACCATGTGTCTATAAATGTGCTGATCTATCTCTTAAAAAGCGATAGCTAGACATTTTGATAAATGTTTTACTGATATATCCGAGAAGCATCTATTCTACGTTTGACATTTATTTATAGAAATTAGTCCGACACTAACCATGATTGAATATTTAGGCATTGCTTTGTACCATAACAATTGATGAAGTAAATAGTTAAATTGGTAAATATATGTGTTTTGTTCATCCTCGAATATGTATGTGTTATATCGAATTAATTCCTACAGCTCATGTATAAACTTGCTGTTTGTAAATAGAAACTATTTAAAGTTTATGTTACAAAATAAAGCATATCTTTCATTGAGTCATGACCGGTGCTGCAGGCGGTATGTTACATCGCGAAAGGCAATATGTTAAATCGTGAGATGTGGTCTGTTAAATCGCGATAGGCAGTCTGTTGCAAGGCGAAAGGCGGTCTGTTAAATCGCGAAAGGCAGTATGTTACATAGCGAAAAGCGGTCTTTTAAACCGCGAAAGGCAGTCTGTTCCATAGCGAAAGGCGGTCTGTTAAATCGCGAAGGGAAGTCTGTTACAAAGCAAAAAGCCGTCTGTTAAATCGCGAAAGACAGTCTGTTACATCGCAAAAGGCGGTCTGTTAAATCGCGAAGGGAAGTCTGTTACGTAGCGAAAGGCGGTCTGTTAAATCGCGACATGCGGTATGTTAAATCACGAAAGGCGGTCTGTTATATCTGCGAACAGTGACGACCCTGTTGTCCATCTCCAGAACCATCACTGGTTGTCTATTCTAAGAAAAACGACCGTTACCTTTTCCAGATATACCAGGAAATGTTACTAGAACCCGGATTTGTTCGCCTTTTGCGGCTACAATATTAACACTTTCGATGCAAAAGGCAATAAAAGGATTTTGCAAACAATGCAGATTTAGGTAAGACAGCTCGTAATGAGCTGTCCGGAATCTGCATTGTTTGCCACTTAGACTTTAAATTTTACCAATTGTCCTGTTAGACGAAATATGGAGTGCTCCAATTTTCAACAAGGAAGAGTCAACTGTGTGCAATTCGGCAGTTAAAGAGTTAAACAACCCTTTGTTAATATGTGTTTTACACTGCGTACAGTCTACGTTACATCTACGTGTTTCATGTGAAAAGTATTAGTACTGATGTTAACTGGTACGGTCAGCACATAAGTCGTAATGCTTTTCGCTACACCAATGTGTACATAGGACAGAGAAGGCCAATACTATGACTTCTGTAATTTTTACAATTGAACATTTTTATTTTACAGTGGGATGATCGGATGTGGAAAGTTGACCTCCGTCTTACCAGGTGTTTTCGGTACCTTTCAGAGTCTCGAAACACTGTAAGTAATGTATTCAGCGTGCAAACAAACTCGCTTAATATAGAATTGTGTTTTACGTCTCTGATGATTATTTTTCTTTGGGATACTTGTTCATTACCATCGGGATCATTCTCTTTTCTGATCCAGGCAATCTGTTATCCCAAATTCAGTAGGCTCAAGGAGAAAAATCATCACTTCTGTTTTAAGTGAAGCGGTAGAGTTGTTCAATCCCTAGCCAGGTCATATAAAATACTTTAGGAATAATCCTGGGCACTCAGGGTTGTGGGGTTAGCATTACGACCAGGAAACGCCGTGATATAACTGAACAATTGTTGAAAGTGGCTTTGAACACCATAAAAACGGTTTAAGTCGGGAATCGAAACCGGGTCTCCCGTTCTCCCGAGCTGTAGCTCAGTCGGTAGCGACGATGGCTGTCAATCCGGGGCTTGTGAGTTCAAATCCTGGCTCGGTCAACTTTTTTCAGACGTTTGACAAGAATCAATGCGATATGCGTCATTCGTCTTCCACCAATGGACTTAGTCTAAGTGGAAAAGCAGCCAGTTGCTTGGGAAGATTGTTGTGTGGAGTACTGCTGTGCGAAAACCAGGAAACACATGACAAGGTGAACTGGCCGCCGTGATATGACTGAGAAACGGCGTTACACAATCTGGTTTTAATTACACATACTTTGCGTTCTTATTTAATCGGCCTTTTGGTCAAAACTGTAAGTTACAGAGTCATCCAATATACCAAGACTAGATGACGAACAGAGAAGATCTCGATCAGACTTTGTGGGGGGTCATTCTTCTCCAGGTTATTGATGATAACAGAAGTCCTGAGTGTCTGTTTACGGGTTTGAAACCTAACTACAAACACTGCGTACCATAGTTTTAAAATTTATCAATATAATTCGACTTTCTACCCACTTTTGGAGCAATTTCAAAGAACATTTAACTCCGCTTATCGGGTCGGCGATTACCGTACAAGGTCGTTATGTATTAAAAGTAGTTAAGAGTAGGTACCGCCTTTACATACGAAAGTATTCGAGCTTATTAGGGTTTGTTTTTCTTTAACTCTTTCGTGGACTCTTCGTTTCAGACATATATACAGAAGCGGTCTGGATTCGGTCCCGGATTTCTCCGTGTTCGACACCCTCAATCCTAGTTTTGATGGGTTCATGGAAGAAATGTAAGTATCACTTTAGGTCGGATGGAAGCCATTTAGTTTCCATAGTGGCGATCATTATATCGTTTAGGCTTTAACCCAGCAACCTATATGCAATTAAAAGTTCATTCTTAAAACTACCAAGAAATCACAATAAACTCACATATGACCTTTCCTTTGTTAGGTCTTATCAAGCAGTGAGTTTTACTTTCAATTTCTGGAAAATTAATGATGTTCTCGAAATGGCTCTGTGTCTGTCAATATTGCTTAAATCGGTCATAGGGTATTCCATTTTATCAAAAAAAAACACTTTCAACTTTTCAATCTTATCATTATTGACCAATGAGAGACCACTTCAGTCTTATGGATTCATCTAAAATTCCCTCGCCCTCGACAAAATTGTCTGCCTGGCGCTCCAATCCTAATTGCTTCCTTTTGACATAAAAGAAACCTTTGTCTTAGACTATACATATGCTTCATATCAGACGACTTGCACACAATATCAACGTGTACCATTAATATTAAAACTCACTGTAATGAAACGTATACGTATTGGATATAGTTAAAAGCATTATGACAGAAAGGGGAGAGTTACTCCCTTTTGCCACACTATTTACAAGTCGTCTGTTGCATAAACATGAACATGCGTCTGTCGTTTTAGAAAGAAATAGTTAAACTTACAATCAGTTGCAATTTATTTGAATTAACAGGCCATGTTAATGAACATGAATTTCTCCAGCTTTGTTGGTAGACATGACAACACGACTTAAAACGTGTATATAATAACTAAATTACAAATTTACAAATGGTTACCAAGGTAACGAAAGAATGTTTTGGTCAGTTTCTGATTTTTAGCAAAGACATGAGAAGTTTTCCTGTCAACAGTTATTAAATCGAAGCATTTGTATAACAAGTCAATATAGGTACAAGGTACTGAACTATAAAGTGAGAGAGTAGCATAGAAATAAAAACTTTGGTAGCCAATTTCACTTATCATTTCCGTTAACTGAAGTTGTGCCCCTTTTTACCTAGTTTTGTAGAATTTTTCGTCGATAGATGTATAACACGAGTTTTGACCTAGATGTTTTAAACAAATGATCTAGATTGTAGACCAATCAAATGTTGTATTTAATGAATAAAAGCGAAGAAATAAAGGGAATTAAACGTTTTGATTGGTTCATAGTTAAGTTAGCGATCCTACGAGAGGCTGTGATAAGGTGAGGTTTTACAACGAAATGTTCTGCACATACTAACATTTAATTGTTTTCATTAAGAAAAATAATGATTGAAAAAAGAAATCGTTGAAAACGTGCAAATGTTTCAGTTATTTATCGTCTATTGAAACTTATACACCCCGGGCAGGCTTACCAGGATATACATGTTTACCCTCCTGTGGATTTTCTGTTTCGGGAATCATTACTCTATACCTCTATCGCCCTTAGACGGAATGTGTCGACCCGGATTAGCCTGTGCGGACTGTGCATGCTGATCTGGATCGATACATTACACAGATGCCATGATGTTGGTTTCTCGCGGGACGACTCGTATAATGTCATAATTGTATTACCATACTATTTCTAATTACAGAGACTTGCATAATAACCGGATACAAACGATAATGACGAGCGCTTTTAGCGGAGTAAGGGTGGATACATTGTAAGTTTGTCGACCTTCTTCCATATAGAGCTTAAATAGATACAATTGCGAGCAACTTTTAATTGAAAAAAATGTGGAAAATGTTTGCCTAGTCATATACTGCAGATACCTTATGTAGGACAGGATGAAGTGACCTGTTGCATACATTTAACGATATAAGCAACGTCTAGCTATTCGGGGAAGACTCGGACAAGCCTAAGTGTCAGAACAAACCCACCAGAGCCATCACTGCCCTTCACCATGTAATGAAGATGAAGTCCTAAGGGGATTGTGTTGTCAAAGAAACTAGAACGCAAGCCTTATTAGGTTTCCCCAAATTAACCCATTCCTTCATACAACAAACCTGCAGCCGACGACTTTGAAACCATCATGCCAAAACCGAGACAAATTGCCCGTTATAAGCAATGTCTCCTCTTGCCACAATGTTTTCGAAAGTAATCTGCTACAGAGGCGTCAGAAAGCGTCTCTATGTTTGAAAAGGGTTAACCTGTGTATGACCCGGAGTCACTGAGACCCCAACTCGACAGGCGCGTCTAACGTGTTTTAACCATTTCAGGAAGCTAGAGCAGAATAAAATCACGACGATAGAGAATCGGGCTTTTGAAAACGCGACAATAGTGAACCTGTAAGTAAATCTTAACCTATTTCACACAAAAAACAATTCTGCAGCAGACGACTTTTAAATTATCTAACCAAACCAATGGAAAATCAATTTATAAATATGACAGTTTTACTGGGAAACAAGCTGGAAAGTTGTAACAATAGGAGAACTTGCTCGTTTTGGTCAATTTCAATTTCTCATTCTGTCAAAATGTTTTACAAAGTGGTCCGCTGCAGGCGACTTTGAATCGACAAAGCAAATATATGAAACTCTCAATAAATGAATGTATAAATGTCGAATGAAATTGAATTCATTGTGACAAAAGGAGAAATTGCTGATTTGGGCCAGTGTTTTCAACAGTCGTCTGACGAGAGTCGCCAAAATGTGTTTGCATGTGGGTAAAAGTGCGAAAACTATACAAATGATGACAACAATGCTGTATCGATTCCAAATTAGTAGTATCGGTATTGATAACGTTACTGAGGAGAAGTCAACTTACTGCGTTACTTCATTCGGTCATCTTTCGGGTCATACCAAGGTCCTTATACATGGTAGTAATCTTCCTTCATTGGCGCTCTATTTTTAAACATTAGGCATCCGCCGTGGTCGAGTGGTCAGAGTCGAATATTTGAAATCGGGCGTCCTATGTTCGATCCCCAGTCAATGTACAAAGGTCATGGTGGAATGTCCTTGGGCAATGCTCACTGTCTAGCCTAGTACTGGTCTGTGTACCAAGGAATCATGCATAAGTGAACTGTCGCCGTGATATAACTAAAATAATGTTAACACAGGCGTAAAACCCCAATAAATAAATAAATAAATGAAATATCGAGTTTACAACAAATCTAAATACGATACGATATGATTAACGATACTTCATTAAAAAAAAAATCGTGACACAGTCCATTAGTTTTGACCTGGACCCGTATTTATCAACCATTCTAAATATATTCTAATTCTAAGTTTGATGAATATTCTTAATTCGAATGCGGCATAATATCTGATTGGTTACCCTATGTTCATTCGAATATTAACCCTTTCCCACACACGGCAAATATGCAACAGGCGACATCTAGGCAAATATATAGAAACTCTCTATAAATTATGAAACAGTTTCTAATTTCAATTCGTCTGTTGCATAGGCGTTATAAAAGGGGACAAACTCAACTATAAGAAAAGATACTTATATATTCTAGTTCGTTTATGTATGTCAACTGAGTGTATATAGTTTCAGTTATATCACGGCGGCCTATTCAATTAAGGTGTGTTTTCCTGTCCCTTTCGCAACTGACTACACTCCCACATAGACTATTCAGCCCATTGGTGTAAACCGAGTGACGCTTGCCACAATGACATCTCAGAAAGATTGAATGACGGAGCCGGGGTTTGAACCCACAATTGATAACCATCGTCTTTACCTACCGATTGATAGCCTCATGGTTTACCTACCGACTGATAGCCTCGATTTTTACCTACCGATTGATAGCCTCATTGTTTACCTACCGACTGATAGCCTCGTTTTTTACCTACCGACTGATAGCCCTCTTTGTTTACCTACCGACTGATAGCCCTCGTTGTTTACCTACCGACTGATAGCCTCGTTTTTTACCTACCGACTGATAGCCGTCGTTGTTTACCTACCGACTGATAGCCCTCGTTGTTTACCTACCGATTGATATACCTCGTTATTTACCTACCGACTGAGAGCCCTCGTTGTTTACCTACCGACTGATAGCCTCATTGTTTACCGACCGACTGATAGCTTCGTTTTTTACCTACCGACTGATAGCCCTCGTTGTTTACCTACCGACTGATAGCCCTCGTTGTTTACCTACCGAATGAGCGATCGGGGCTGGACTGCTACCGAACAGTCCTTGTTTGCATTGCAAATATATCTAATACTGATCGTGCATTTGTATACATCTCGTTCGTAATATGTACAATATAGTATGGCTGGAAAATATGGTTAGATCACTTCATCATATGTTAACTTTTAAATGTTCAAAAATCTAGGGGTTGTGAGTTCGAACCCCAGCTCGGCCAACATTCTTTCCGTCGTTTGTCAAAAGTCATTGAGAAAAGCGTCATTCGTCTTCCACTAACAGTCTATGTAGAAAAGCAGCCAGTTGCTTGGAAATGTTGTTTCACGAATTACTGGTGTGGGAAGGCCAGGAAATACATGAGAAGGTGCGCTGACCGATGTGATATAACTGAAAAATACTTGAAAACGGCGTTTAATCCCCAATCAATCAATCAATCGATCGTAACAGATGTAATATTTTGTATGGCTTATTTATTTACATATATATTTATTTATCATTTGTGCTGAAATTTCAGAAAATTAAACAGAAACATGCAGTTAACATCAATCAGTCCGGATGCTTTTGAAGGGGCCGATATCCAGAAGACACTGTAAGTTTTATATGAGCTGTCCCGCGAGATAACCAACATTAACTGTGGCCTCTGCGCAATGTATCGACCCAGATGAGCCTGCACAGTCCATGCAGACTGATCCGGGCCGACACATTCCGTCTCTGGGGGGTAAAGGTATAGAGTAATGATTCCTGGAACAGAAAATCAACAAGAGGCGAAAAGTGTCTACCCGATTAAGCATGCTTAGGCTGGGCCGGGTCGATATTTTACGCATATTTAAGTCCACACTGTTGGTTTTCTCGCGAGACGGCTCATTTTATATTAACCCTTTGAAACATACACTTAGAACATTGCAACAAAAGGAAAACAAATGTGTTGTGAATTAAAAAATATCAGACATAAAAATCAACTGTTTATTGTGAATTAAAGAATATCAGACACAATAATCAACCGTTTATTGTGAATTAAAGAATATCAGACACAATAATCAACTGTTTATTGTGAATTAAAGAATATCAGACATAAAAGTCAACTGCGTATTGTGGATTAAAGAATATCAGACACGCCTATCAACTGCTTATCGTGAATTATAAAATATCGAAAAGCAACTTCTTATTGTAAATTATAAAATATCAGACACAAAAAGCAACTACGTATTGTTAATTATAAAATATCAAACACAACAATCAACTACTTATTGTAAATTATAAAATATCAGACACGAAAAGCAACTACGTATTGTAAATCATAAAATATCAGACACGAAAAGCAACTACTTATTGTAAATTATAACCGGACATAACAATCAACTGCTTATATTATATGATTGTAAATTATAAACTATCAGATAAAACAAATTATGATATATGACATCCGACAGTTTTGACAAATATGCACATTCAACTGGCGTAACGTCTAAAATAGTCGGATAACCTTGAAAAGTGCCTCGTCGAGCAATTTGGGCTATTAACGCTTTCCAACATAGTATATGACGGCTCTGCAGCATATGACTAGTGAAAACAATTCGCTAAATGGAGAAATTGTTCAAAATGAGCATTTTTCACTTTTTGCGACAACGGTTTCAACCGCATTGAATAATACTACTTAAACTTAAAGGGATTTTTTCCACATTTGTGCAAAGGTGAAAACAAGTAGCCAGCTACACAACTGTTGTATGTGGGAAAGGGTTAATTCATCTGTTGTATGTGGGCAAGGGTTAATTCATCTGTTGTATGTGGGAAAGGGTTAATTCATCTGTTGTATGTGGGAAAGGGTTAATTCATCTGTTGTATGTGGGAGGGTTTATTCATCTGTTTACGGGGAAGATTCAGATGAGCCTGATCCACACAGTCTTCACTTTCCGCGTAAACTGTATATAGATTTAAATGTATCTTCTGGTAAAACTAGTGCACCCTACGATGTTGTAATGAAAGTTTAGCTAAATAACCAAATCTGTAGCTGACGACTTTGAACTCGTATTGGTCGAAATATGGAAAATCTATCTCAATGAAAGTGTAATTGTTGAATTGTTTTTACCTTTTTACACAATGTTGTCAATGGGCGTCTGCTGTAGATGCATTCAAATGCGTCTGCATGTATAACTATTTTTCGATTGAAATATATTTTATTTTACAGAGATCTCTCGGATTCAAAGATAACAACTTTACCGACCAAAGGGCTTAACAAGATTACCCATCTTATTCTAAAGAACACGCCATCTCTAAAACAGTTCCCATCAGTCCTTCAATTACCAAACATAAATAACGCAGAATTGTACTACCCTCATCATTGCTGCGCCTTCAACAACCCAGAAAAACAAGATCCAGTCGCATGGAAACTCAAACAAGCACAGGAAAAACTAAACAGAGATTGCGCAACGACGACGACCGCCCCGGTATCAGTGTTGAAAAACGCGTCATCGTTCGGATTTAACAATCGCTCCCCAACACCGGTTCCATTGGTTTTTCATCAGCCTTATGGTAACACGAGAATACGGCGTAATTTTGAAAGTGAGGTTGGTAGTTTTGTACACTCGCCTAACGAGTCACGTGGTGGCCCGTTTGGTGATTTTGGTACCAACAACGAGCTAGTCAGGAACCATGAACCAGATGGAAGTTTTCAAGATGGCCCTGTTCACGTAAATCAAATACAGAACAGCTCGTGTGGTCAAATATATGTCCATCATCGCAATATCACGTGTACACCGGAACCGGATGCGTTCAACCCGTGTGAGGACGTGATGGGATATGTTTGGTTAAGAGTGACGATTTGGTTTGTTCTTCTTGCTGCTTTGCTTGGCAACAGTATAGTTCTATTTGTTTTGATTACTAGTCGAAGTAAGTTTGGTGTACCTAAATTCCTAATGTGTAATTTGGCATTTGCTGATTTTATCATGGGTGTATACCTCATTTTGATAGCGTCTATCGATGTTCACACGTTGGGAGAATATTTCAACTACGCTGTTCAGTGGCAAAGTGGCGGGGGATGCAAAGCTGCCGGTTTTCTGTCCGTGTTCTCCAGTGAACTCTCTGTGTTCACACTAACAATTCTCACACTTGAAAGATGGTACGCCATCAGCCATGCTATTCATTTAAACAAGCGACTAAAATTTAGACACTCCGTTCTTTTGATGGCATTCGGGTTTTTGTTTGCTATCGCTCTTGCCGTTCTACCCCTTGTAGGTGTCAGTGGTTATGGTAATGTAAGCATTTGCCTGCCAATGACGGTGAAGAACAGTTTGGATGTCGGATATGTAGTCTCACTGCTGGTCATGAATGGGCTGATGTTTCTCGCCATCTGTTTCTGCTATTTAAATATGTATTGGAAAGTAAAGGGTAACGCTAACTCAGCTCGGAATAATGACGCAACAATTGCCAAGAGGATGGCTATACTGGTGTTTACTAATTTCGCTTGCTGGGCTCCCATAGCATTTTTTGGTCTCACGGCATCCGCTGGGGTGCCACTAATCGATATAACTAACTCCAAAATATTACTAGTATTCTTTTACCCTTTAAATTCGTGTGCAAATCCGTTCCTGTACGCCATTCTAACTAAACAATTTCGTAAAGACGTATTCATCTTACTCGGAAAATACGGCATCTGTGTCGAGAAGGCCAATCAATATCGCGGTACGTACACTTCTCGTTCTATGTCGCAATCACGCGGAAACAAAGAAATGGTAATGCACGGGATCCACAAGCGTACCGAGTCCTTATTTTCCCGCCTATCCAATCTTCCCGATAGTAAAAACGGATCACGGGGTTCTGTGAGCAGCACTCCAAAGGTCCACCCATGTCGGCAGCGTTCACAGAGAGATACATTCTTCGATAAAAATCAAGTGGAACGTCAGGAGGAGTATGAGAACCGGAGGGAAAGCAAACCAAATGAAGAATCCGAGGTTGAAGGTCAAGGCCATGATCACCCACCTTATATACGGAGCGTCAGCGACTATATCGGCTTCAATCCGAAAAAAGATAACGCAAACAAATGCTTAATGCGGACAAGAAAGAGTACGGAAACATCTTCGACGTACATCAGCAGTGGCGCTGACAGCACTACGGAAGCTCTGAGCGACAGTGCACCAATGATCGAAGACATCTGGCAGATTCGTGAGGATGTTGATACCACAACAGATGAGCCTTTGGTTGACGTTGAAGATGAATGTTACAAAGGGAGACCTTTCACGTGTCTAATATATCCACAGGACGATGAAATACGCATTTCCCATAAGAACTGTTACACTGTATCGGACGGTATTGATCTAGATGACGATGAAAACTTCCAGCGTTTTCTGAGGGATGATATAATACATTCTGTAAACTTTAGGCGTGATTCAAATAAAAGCAGCCCTCTGAAGACTAATTCCAATGTGAACAATAGGTACAGATTTGCCAGGAGTCCTTCATTAAGTAGTTTAGAAGAGAACGCGGAAACGTGTTTACTTCACAGGGGATCTCTGCGAAGAACGTCATCCAGTAGTTGTGGCAACGAAATCGAGCTGCCATATATCGAAAGTAGTTTAGAGACGGAAAAATCAAAAGAAAGTGGTTTTCATTCTTCATCATCAATGCGTGGAGAAATTTCATTATAAACAAATGAACGGTGCTCCAGGAAAACCAACCAAGGAACATTTGCGATCAACGTAGATCCAGATCAGCCTGCGCATTTACAAAGATTGAACTGGTTCTGCATTATTCATGGAAACCTATTAACAGATAAATTAATGTATGTTGTATCTCCTCGAGCACTGTGCAAAACTTATATAAAAAGTTGACGATTTAGTATTTTCATGATCGTTGTAAAAATGCTAACGTGTAGTTCAAACTTGTTGTGATTCCATCACCCTTAAACATATCATATATACTTGGTAATCAATCAGTCAACATAGGAAACCATCAAAACAAAGATTCGTACGTGTTTTTCTAGTGGACTATTTCGGCAGTGAGAGTTAAAACACATTTTTAATCTGCTCGTTGGAAAAGGTGCACGTATATCGGCTCCGTCTAATCAGAAAATACAGATTTACAGAAGATTCTAATTTAGTTATATATGAAAAGTGTAGATCTTGATCTGACTGCGGATGCATAGGTTGCTCTCGATCTACACTGTTCTTAAATGGCAACTTACACTTTTTCTTTGGACTGGCTCAAATAGTTTTTCTTTATATCGAGTTATCATCATCGGGCGATTTGTTTCCAATATATAATTGAACCGTCCCGTGAGAAAACCAACATTATGGCATCTGCGTAATGTATCGACCAGATCAGCCTGCACAGACTGATCCCGGCCGACACATTCCGTCTCAGGGTGCTAGCTGTATAGAGTAATGATTCCTGAAACAAAACATCCACAGGAGGCGAAACGTGTCTATCCGGGTAAGCCTGTGCGGCATGCTTAGGCGGATCAGGGTCGACACTTTGGTTTTCTCGCGAGACGGCTCAATTATGTAAGTAATCATGAACCAAGTGCCACCAATCTGAAAACAGAAGCCTTACATTGTGTGACCCACAGTAGCAATGTCCTCAGATGGCATATCTTGGGTGGTTTATTTTTCATCAATATTTGAACCGCAAGATTCATCGCCTCTCCATCTCGCGTATGTAAATGGGAAGTCTCCCATATTGATACCTATCTATTTTGTAGGCGACAATGTGTTTGGCTAATGCAAGTCAAGTCTTAAACGACCCGTTACTAATACGCAGTCAAAATAATATGTACGAGCATTTGCTGTTGCAGTGGAGTGAAGGTCTTGTTTTAATGTGATGTATGTGTGCCACGTGGGAAACTTAAATTGAAGGATGTAATTCGTTGCTGTACATTAAGACATAATGCAATTGGTATAACATGTGTATACTGTTAGCAAGATTATTTTTAGAAACCTATTATTGGTAACATGACTGTATACTGTTAGTAAGATTATTTTTAGAAACCTATTATACCTTTTCGGCGAACAGGTCAGAACCAGATTACACTGAACGACCGCACATGTTAATCTGGTTCTACACAGGTCGGTTATTGGAGAACACCGTTCATAATGACGCTCTGCAGCACTAGTGATTTGAAAACATGACAAAATGAGAACTTGCTCATAACCAGCAATTTCTCCAATCAACTTTATTCACAAATGATACATTATTAGATTTCCATACTTTTGCCTTTTTCAAAGTTGGCTGCAGGTGTGTTGGGTAATGTTTACTAATGCAACGAAACCGATGCAAGAGAAAAGAATAAACATACTTATTCGTCAAATAGTCAAAATCAGAAACTAATATTTCTAGAAATTAGCCGCTTCTCGAGAAAACAAACGTTATAGACCGCGAAAAGTGTCGACCCTGATCCGCATAAGCATGCCGCGCAGTCTAACCCGGACAGGCACGTTTCACCTGTGGATTTCATTACT
>JAUELF010232055.1:0-13448 GCA_031471495.1 Clinocardium nuttallii
TTCTGCAGCAGACAATGTTGAATCCTTTCCCATATTCAACTCTTCTGCAGCAGACAATGTTGAATCCTTTCCCATATTCAACTCTTCTGCAGTAGACAATGTTGAATCCTTTCCCAAATACAACTCTTCTGCAGCAGACAATGTTGAATCCTTTCCAAAATACAACTCTTCTGCAGCAGACAATGTTGAATCCTTTCCCAAATACAACTCTTCTGCAGCAGACAATGTTGAATCCTTTCCCAAATACAACTCTTCTGCAGCAGATGACTTTTAACCCTTTCCCAAATACAACTCATCTGTTGCAGACATTGTTGAATCCTTTCCCAAATACAACTCATCTGTTGCAGATATTGTTGAATCCTTTCCCAAATACAACTCATCTGTTGCAGACAATGTTGAATCCTTTCCCATATAATACTCTTCTGCAGCAGATGACTTTTGACCCTTTTCCAAACAACTTATCTGCAGCAGATGAATTTTATTCCTTTCCCACAATTGTTTTATCTGCAGCAGATGACTTTTGACCCTTTTTCAGATACGTAATACAATCGACAGATGTTTTTAAACCCATTCTCACATGCATAATATCTGCGGCAGATGACTTTTAACCCTTTTCTGCATACATTACATCTGCAGAACAAAATTTTAACCATTTCCCTACAACACATCTACAGAAGACAGTTTTAACACTCTGGACTCGCTGTCTCTCCTGTCTTTGAAACCATGGCGATAATACTTCAGTCCTACTTAAATTTTATAATATATGACAATGAGGAATATCCCTTTTTATTTTCAAGTCAAAGGTCAAAGCCACACATTAATAATGTAATAACAATTCAATGAGGAATATCCCTACTTACTTTTGAATCAAAAGACAAGGTCACACATTAATAATGTAATGACAATAAAATGGGAAATATCCCTATTTATTTTCAAGTCAAAGGTGAAGATCACACAATAAAATGTAATGGCAAATCTATGAGGAATATCCCTATTTACTCTTGAACCAAAGGTCAAGGCCACACATTACTAATGTAATGACAATTAAATAGGGAATACCCCTATTTACTTTTGAATTAAAGGACAAGGTCACACATTAATAATGTTTTCAGAGTTTTAGCCTGTCCCATTCTATTTTTATCTTTGCCGGGGTTAGCGTCACGTGATTACTTTTGTCAGAAAATAATCAGCTGGAAAGACTGACAGTTTAAACTTTGGAAGATTTCATGGTAAATACATATTGAATAAGGTTAGGGTTTATTCCATCCGTCCAGCTTTGCTTTCTTAATGTTTCTATCTTTTGATTTGGCATATTTCCATTCAACTGTATTGGTTTGAATACGGACTTTGTGAACTTGTAATTGGTTTTCGCGCCCTTGTATCTTCCCATTCTGAATTTTCTTTCGCATCCGTTTTCGCAAAATCCTTTTTTCTTACGCCAATTTTATTTTGTCTTCGCAATTGGCTTCTTTGGCCACCGACAGCGGAGGCCCTGACACAATGTACATGATTTAAGGGTAGTGACAAATTCAAATAACATTATTGCAAAAGACCTGTAGAGCAGCATTCAGATGAATGAAATTTGGAAAAGAGATTGGAGAAAATTAGTACCAAGTTTTTAGCTCACCTGTGCATCCAATCACCATGAAAGTTTGTCAGAACATTAGTCTCCATCAAATCTCGGACAAGTTCGAAACTGGGTCATGTCCCGTGAAAAACTAGGTCACTATGTCAAATTTAAGGAAAATCTTGTTAACACTCTGGAAGCTATATTTTTGGATGGAGCGTGTTGCAACTTTGTCAGAATGTTTGTCTTAGTGATAAGGAATCCACTGTGGTCCAGTGGTTAGCGACCGGGATTTCGAAACCG
The DNA here is from genome assembly GCA_031471495.1 of Clinocardium nuttallii. Taxonomy (NCBI): domain Eukaryota; kingdom Metazoa; phylum Mollusca; class Bivalvia; order Cardiida; family Cardiidae; genus Clinocardium; species Clinocardium nuttallii. The sequence continues at coordinate 1,871 of JAUELF010232055.1, forward strand.
GGTGTCCCAGGTTTGATCACCAGTCGTGGCACTACGGTCATGGTGGAGTGCTCTTGGGCAAGGCACATTTTCTAGCCTAGTACTGGTTTGTTTACCCAGGGGTCATGCATAAGTGAACTGTCGCCGAAATATAACTGATAATGTTAGAAACCGGTGTAAAAACCCAATGAAACAAACAAACCAATAGTGTCCTCTTGACCGTGGGCTGTGGTGTTTCTTTTTTTCAAAACGAAGGTTACAATTCAGAAAGCAGGATTAGACTGGGGCGATGTTTACGTTACAATAGTCGATAAGTTACTGGCTATTAGTTGAGTCAGGGACGTAGATATCTTATCTACGTCCCTGGTTGTGTAAAGGTACGAACATGTTTTCAAAATCGGTGTGCTGCAGATTTGTTATATATCGGACCTACATGTACTTATTGTACTTTGGACATAGTTTGTACCTTCATTTAACCCTTTCTAACATATAGACGCTTTCGGACGCATTAGCAGCAAATGAATTTTGAAAACATGGCACAAAAGGCAGTGTTTAATCAGGGACAATAGATATATCTATTGTCACTGGTTTTATCTAGGAGGGGGATAATGCTAAATCTTACACTGTTTTGAATATATCTCCCCTAAATTCATATCGAAGGGAGGACTGTTTTACATAGGCAAAGAAGTAAATATGCCTGCAGTTGTTCATAAAATTAATTTTAGAATAAAATTCCCTTCTATTTTTTCGAATCCTAGATTGGACACTGACAAGGAAGACTGCACATACTTATTCTCCTTTAGCAGGGACGTAAATAAGATCTTATCTACGAGATCCCTGCCTTTTCCCACTCGATGCTACAATTATACTTTCATTAATGGGGATTTTTCATATTTTTGTCCATAAGTTTTCAATGTTGTCTGCTGCAGAATGGTTGAATATGGGAAAGGCTTAAATCGTGTTACGGTGGATATAGTACTATGTTCCATATTTTAGCTTTGTTTTTACAGATACATATATACTTATTATTGTTTTGAATAAAAAGATAATACAATTTCGTTGTTTGTATTTGTTCTCTTTCAAATCTTACATACAATACAGTCAAACCTGTGTTAGCGGTCACCTCTGTTATGCAGCCAACTTGTATCAACTAAAGAAGAGTAACTAAAACAACATTTTCTTCTTTATTTGACTTGTATTAAGCAGCCACCTGTGTTCAGTAGCCAACTTTTAACTGTCCCATGGTTGGCTGCTTAAGACAAGTATGTACATGCAATAACATACATCTACAAATAAAACCTGCTTAATATAACAGTTTAATGTATAATATAAGTATTACAAAAGGATGATTCATTTGCTATGGATTCATACTATGTATGCATATAAATGCAGTTTATAAAATAAACACTTCCCCACATGTTGATGCATTTGGACACATCTGAAGCAGAGGACTTTGGAAAACATTGTGGCAAAAGGAAAAATTGGTCATGATGAGCAATTTCTCCTTTTGCCATAGTGTTTTCAAGTCAAATCAGTTATCATGCTTTCATTTATAAAGGTGATCAATATATTTGTTAAGAAGTTTTCAAAGTCATCTGCTTCAGATGTGTTCATGATTGTATACCGGAAAGGGTTAATTGATTGATAAAGTAATTAGCCATGTTTTATGTCACAAGTGTTTACAACATCTGAGAAAATATATATAAACATATAAAGAACGAAATAAAAACACTCTTTTAAAAATTAAAGTATAATTCAATATTTCGGCTTTCTTCTGGTTATATTTAACTAAGATCACACACTATTGAAAGAATTGAACATGAAGACTCCAGTGATCTTTGCTAAAAATAAACCTGAATGAGGCCTATGGTCCTATTGTCGAAATATGGAATTATAATGTTTTTATTTTGATCAACAAATATTGATTCCCTATGGCATATGACATTTTAACATATACATGTATAAACATCTAAGGATTGTGAAGTACATTTGCTTCACAGTGGAACACAATAGGGAACAGAAGAATTTGCTCATTGTTAGAACATGAAGACGTAATTTCTACTTTTCAACACAGTTTTCAAAAGTCATAATATAACATGTTCATACAGGTAAAGAGTGGAATTCATACAGATCAATGAAGATAGTTAATAAACCAAAGACCTAATATAAAAAGAATAAAACAGGTTCAAGACACTCATGTAAAATGCTGCAATCTACAATCTGTTAATATTTTCTCTGATAGTGTCAACATTTGATGCCTTAGCAACAAAGAAAATTTTGAAACATTGTGCAAAAGTCTTAACCTATATTTTTAATAGACCCAAAAGCATGAAATGTATCCTTAGCAGTTAACCCTTTCCCTCATATAGACACCTCTGCAGCAGATGGCTTTATGAAAACATTGTGACAAAAGAAGAAATGCTCAAAATGAGCAATTTCTCCTTTTGCCACAATATTTTCCGCTTTTAGTCATAGATTATCCATTCAATTATATAGATTTTCCATTTTTTGACAAAATATGTCCAAAATCGTCTGTTGCAGAATTGTCGCATGAGGGAAAGGGTTAAACCACAATGTAATTTTTATATATTTTAACCCATTCCTACTTATAGACGCATTTGCAGCAGAAGACGTTGTGACAAAAGATGAAAGTGGATCCCTTTTCAGCATACAGACACTTTCCGACGCCTCTGCAGTGTAAGACTTTTGAAGACAAAAAAAGAAATTGCTTATAATGAGCAATTTCTCCTTCTCTCCACTCTTTACAACAATTATTCTTTCAATTAAGGAAATATTCTATATTTTTGTGTAAATATCTTAAAAATCGTCTGCTGCAGATTTGTTGTATAAGTTTATATAAGTAAATATAAGTTTCAAAATATATGAGCACCAATTGAAAATCAATATATAATACAAAGAGTCAATGAACCATGTATACATAGCACTATTTCAAATCTATGGCAAGTCATATTAGCACTTTCCCATTCCGACGCTTCTGCAGTAGATGGCTTTTTGAAAACATAGTGACAAAAAGAGAAATTGCACAAAACGTGCAATTTCTCCTTTTGCCACAATGTTTTCCACTTTTTGTCATAGCCTTAGGTTATCCATTCAATTATGGAGATTTGCTATGTTTTGACAAAATACGTTCAAAGTCGTCTGCTGCAGAATTGTAGTATGAGAGAAAGCCCGTATAGGCTACATGTAATATATGTTCAGTACAACCTTTTCTTCTTGGCATCTTTAAGTCTCTGTTGTCGTGATAGTCAGTTCGCTAACCTGTAAAATATAGGTTTGATATCAGATATCGGGATTATTTTAACTTGTTCCCTCATGAAGAAATCTTTACGACTTTGCAGCAAATGAATTTTGAAAACATTGTCGCAACAGGAGAATTGCTCATGATGAAGAATTTCTGCTGTTGCCATGATAGTTTCAATTCACTCCTTATTATACTTTCATTTAATAAGATTTTTCATATCTTTGACCAGATGTTTTTCACAGTAGTTTGCTGCAGATTTGTTGTATGTGGGAAAGTGTTAATGTACATAAATATTCAAGAACGTCACTGATATATCGCTAAGATTTATAGAAATATTCAGGTAGGAGATTCCAATTAAACTGTGTCTCAACAATTTTCCAGTTATATCACTGCTGGCAAATGTGTCCTGTTTAAATCGCCCCATGTAACAACACAGTCTGTTCAATCAACTGTTAGCACATTTGTGGAAGATGATTGACGCTTATCTCAATGACTTTTGTCAAATATTGGAAGGTGAGTTTGCCTTGCTGGGGTTCAAACTCACAACCCCTCTTTTCTTAATAGCCTGCGTTGCTACCGCCTGACCTTCCATAAACTGATTGATTGGGGTTAATGCCGTTTTCAACAATTTTTCAGTCATATCACTGCGGCCAGTTCAACTACTCATATATGTTTCTTGGCTTTCTCACACCAGTATTGCATACAACATTCATTCCAAGCAACTGGCTGCTTTTCCACATAGACTGATAGCTCATTGGTGGAAGCAGAAAAACTGTTGGCTGAGCTGGGGTTCTAACTCACAACCCCTGGATTAACAACCTGCATCACTACTGGGGCTCGGCCCTTCCATATACAGCGATGAGAAGAATTTATAATTTCAAGTAGGAAATATATACATGTGAGAATATCTGTTGCCTTAACGATATGAAACAATATCATTTAGGAGGTCACCACTGATGTTGTGAAACAAATTAACATCTCCACAGAGGTGGCTTTGTCATTGAACCTTTCCCCACATAAATACGCTTTCTGATGTCTACAAGGCAGACAAAACTTTGAAATCGTTGTGGCAAAGGAGAAATTGCTCATTATATATGTATACAAGCAATTTCTTCTTTTTAAGAATGTTTTCAAACTCTATTCTAAATTTAAACATCTATAGAAAGATTTTCTATTTTTTTCTTAGGATGATTTCAAAGTCGTCGGCTGCGGATTTGTTGTATTGGGGAAAGGGTTAATTAATCACATATGAGCAGTCCCGCAAGAAAACCAACATTATGGCATCTGCGTAATGTATAGACCAGATCAGCCTGCGCAGTCCGTGCATACTGATCTGGGCCGACACTTCCTTCTAGTATATAGTAGGTATAGAGACATGATTCCTGAAACAGAAAAGCAAGAGGAGGTGAAAAGTGTCTGTCCAGGTGAGCCTGCACGGCATATTTAGACTGATCCTTGTTTGAAACTTTACGCAGAAACCACAATGTTGGCTAACTCGCGAGACGGCTCATAAAAGCAGTTGATGCTAAAATACCAACAGTTATGTGAAATAGTTGCAATTTATCAATGTCAGTGTTAAGGTCTTTCAAATACGTCCAAAATTTATATTTCCGAATGTATTTTTCTTAAGCCTTTCCAACGTACAACAAATCTGTAGCAGATAAAATTACGATGAAATATTGTGGTAAAAGGAGAAATTGCTCATTAGGATCAATCTTCCTTTTGCCACAATGGTTTCAAACGTTGCCTGCTTATAGTGACACAATGAGTCAGGGTTAATTCTAATTTAAGATTAAATATTTATTCTGCTTTCAATGTCAAAATCATTCACTTCACAGTGTTAATTACCAGGACTTATCCATTTTATAATAATGTTTTCAATTCTGTTTGAACACTACGCTTTTAACCCTTTCCCTCATATGACAAATCTGCAGCAGACGACTTTTAACATAATTCGCAAAACATAGAAAATCTCTTTAATTAAATGGATAACCTATGACTAAAAGTGGAAAACATTGTGGCAAGAAGAGAAATTAAATTGCTCGTTTTGAGCAAGTTCTTCTTTTGTCACTATGTTTTCAAACATTCGTCTGCTGCAGAAGCGTCAGAAAGCTTCTATTTGATGGAAAGGGTTAATTTTGTCTAGACACTGACGCTGATAAATTGCAACTTTTTCACATAACTGTTGGTTGTTTGTGCATCACCTGCTAATATGATAACCACGAGATAACCAACATTGTGGTTTCTGCTTAAAAGTATCGTCATGCATCAGTCTAAACATGCCGTGCAGGCTAACCCGGACAGACACATTTTTAGCCTCTTGTGGATTTTCTATTTCAGGAATCATAACTCTATTTACACAGGTTGAACCATATTTAATAAAAAAAAATACTGACCCTCACACGGGATGGTGCACTTAGAGCATACACAACTCCCTCTGCTATATCTTCCGATTTTAAATTCTGGAAAAGAAAATAGTTTGCTATTACAATAATATTTATATGAAAACAATGAATGTATATTGTTTTATGGCGCATCGACAGCTAAGGTCATTTAGCGCGCAATTAAATTTTATTATTCATGATCCCTGGGTAAACAAACCAGTACTAGGCTAGAAAATGTGCCTTGCCCAAGGGCACTCCACCATGACCGAATTGCCGCGACTGGGGGTCGAACCAGGGACACCCTGTTTCGAAATCCCCGACGCTAACCACCCAACCACAGCGGATTCCTATATATGAAAACAAGGCCGTGCAGGTCCAAAAACACTTTTTTCAGATTGCAGATTGTATATCATGAAAATAATCAAAATATGCATGACTCAATTTCGCCCAGATACTGCATTTGGGCCAATTTTGTCAGGACAAGTCACATAGATGTTGTTTAATTTAAGCATTTTGTACCATTTTCAGCAAACAACTTCTGAAATATTGCTGGAAAAGTAATGAATTGATTAGGATGAGCTAATACTCCTTTCAACTTTATTCATAAAAGTTTAATGCATTTTCTTTTAGAGTGTCTGCAGCAGATGCGTTGTTTGTAGGAACAGGTTTACTTGAAACACAAACCAGATATATTATTAAACCCTTTCCATCATATAGACACTTTCTGACGCCTTTGCAGCAGACAGCTTTTTGAAAACATAGTGATAAGACAAGCAATTTCTCCTTTTGCAAGAATGTTTTCCACTTTTAGTCATAGGTTATCCATTCAATTAAAGAGATTATCTTTTTTTGGATAAAATTTGCCAAAGTTGTATGCTGCAGAATTGTCGCATGAGGGGAAGGGGTTTAAAAAAAAGCCTTAAAATGTTAAAGGGTCTGCTAAGGAAATGTTCCCCTGACTTCCCTATCTTTTTAAACCTTTCCGACATGCGACAGTTCTGCAGCAGATGACTTTGAAAACATATTGGCAAAAATGTGAAATATCTACATAAATGAGAGTTTATCATTAAATAGAGTTGAAAACAGTGTTACAAAAGGGGAAATTGCTCATTATGAGCAATTTCTACTTTTGCAACAATGATTTCTTAGGTGTTCAACTGCAAAATGCGTCTGACTGAGACTGCAAATTGGAAAGTGTTAAACAGATTAAAATCTATGTAGCAGTTCACCTAAGGAATATTCTGTAAAATGATCAGATAAAATTAGTTTAAAATTTTTAAAGTTCATACTTTGAGCATATTACGGCAACTAGTTCCATTCCATAGCGGCCATGTTTTCAAGCAAACTCTGCGATTGCTACAAGTTTTGACAAGAGTTATATGAAGAAAGTTTCAGCCAAAATAATTTGAAATCATATACATGTATGCAGTTTCAATGGACACAAGCTTTACATTTTGTGATTATATCCCCTATGTGTGGCAGCCTGATGGCCTTTTTTTAAAACCAATAATTCACAAGAAATTTAGTTAATCCTTTCCCTCATACAACTATTTAGCAGAAGACGACTTTGAACATATTTTGTCAAAAAGTAGAAAATCCCTATAATTGAATGGATAACATAATGATTAAAAGTAGAAAACATTGTGACAAAGTGAGAAATTACTTGTTTTGAGCAATTTCTTCTTTTGTCTCTATGTTTTCAATAAACCATCTGCTGCAGAGGTGTCAGAAAGCATCTATATGAGGGAAATTACTCATGTTCATCAATTTCTCCTTTTGCTACAATGTTTTCTACTTCATGCAATTATTATACTTTCATTTACAGAGATTTTTCAAAGTTTTGCCCAGAAGTCTTTTGCCTAAAAATTTTAGGAGAAATTGCATGGTTCCAACTCCCTCCCCACAATCCTCCCAGGGGGTTTCAAAGTTGTCTTTGGCACTGCCTCAGATTTGTTGTATGTGGGGAAGGGGAAATAAATGAACGTAAATAATAGACCTACCTCAATCTGGTTGTATTTCTGTACACCTTTTTCTGGCTCAGCTACGTACATCCTATGAGCAAACTCGGTCTCGGTCAGACCCGGACTGATACTCTACAATTGGATTGATTGATTGATTGATTAATTGATTGATTAATTGATTGATTGATTGATTAATTGATTGAGTGGGGTTTAACGCCGTTTTTAACAATTTCTCAGTCATATCACGACGGCCAGTTCACCTACACACATATTTCCTGGTTTTCTCACACCAGTATTCCACACAAAAATCTTCGCAACCAACTGGCTGCTTTTCCACATAGACTAAGACCATTGGTGGAAGATGAATGATGCATGTCGCATTGACTTTTGTCAAACGTCCGAGAGAAAGTTGGCCGAGCCGGGATTCAAACTCACAACCACTGGATTGACAGCCCACGTTGCTACCGACTGAGCTAGCGGAGCTCGGCCTCTACAATTGGAACAGAAGTATAGGAGCCTGTCTATATCTTTACTACATGTATAGGAGCCTGTCTATATCTTTACTACATGTATAGGAGCCTGTCTATATCTTTACTACATGTACTTGTATATATGCATTAAGACAGGTGTTTACAGCAGACAGCTCTTGAAAACATTGTGGCAAAAGATGAAATTCCTCATGATGATTAATTTCTTTTTTTGCAACATTCTTTTCAACTTTATCCAATTATTACACCTTAATTTAATTCAATCCTTTCCCTCATATAGACGCTTTCTGATGCCTCTTCAGCAGACGACTTTTTGAAAACATAGTGACAAAAGAAGAAATTGCTCAGAAATTGCTCAAAAAGAGCGATTACTCCTTTTGCCACAATGTATTCAACTTTTTGTCATAGGTTATCCATTCAATTATGGAGATTGTCTATGTTTTGACAAAATATGTTCAAAGTTGTCTGCTGCAGAATTGTAGTAAGATGGGGAAAGGGTTAAGACAGGTGTATACAGCAGACAACTCTTGAAAACATTGTTGCCAAAGATGTAATTTCTCATGATGATCAATACATGTATCCTTTTTGTAATATTCCTTTTCAACTCTATTCAATAATTAACCCTTTCCCTCAAACGACAATTCTACAGCAGACGACTTTGAAAACCATAATTTGTCAAAAAATAGAAAATCTCTAAAAATAATTGAACAAATAAACTATGACTAAAAGTGGAAAACAATGTGGCAAAAGGAGAAATTGCTTGTTTTGAGCAAATTATTTGTCACTATGTTTTCAAAAAGCTGTCTGCTGCAGATGCGTCAGAAAGTGTCTATATGAGGGGTAAATTCCTAGAGATTTTTTTTTATTGTTTATCTAGAAGTTTTCAAAGTCTGCTGTAGACATAGATATAAGTGGGAAAGGTTGTAATCCTTCCCGGATATAATTGACATTTAATGCCTGTTTCTGAAATCATTGATGAAAAGGGAGAAGTTCCATAAAACAAACAATTTCTTAATTTTTTCAAAATCTTTTCATTCTGTATCAAAAGCATGTTTTCAAGACTTAAATTGTGTATCCTCAAGGTTTGAAAAGCAGATGGCTCTGAAAATAAAATATCAAGTATCTGCTTAAAGATTGATCATGATTTGATACTTATTAGAGTTGTCCTGTGGGAAAGGGTTATGGGAAAATGACAAGTTGGCATTAGTGAGAAGTATAGAATCAGATCAACCTGTGCATGTATATAATTTCATCAATATCTTCAAAACTCAACAGAAGCTTCCAAAAAGCCTTTGTAAATTTGCTAAAAGTGTAGATCAGACAGTGAGTATGTGAAGTCTGGAATGGTTCTATATTGTTTGGAAAGGTCATGTTGGTAGAATGCACTTCGGCAAACCCAATCTTCTAGCCTACAATGTAAAACTGGCTTCCATTGATTGGGGTTTAACGCCGTTTTTATCATTTTCTCAGTCATATCACGCAGCCAGTTCACCTACTCATGTGTTTCCAGGTTTGCTCAAACCAGTACTCCACACAACAATCTTCCCAAGGAACTTGCTGCTTTTCCATATAGACTTAGCCCATTGGTGAAATAAAAATGACGCATGTTGCATTGACTTTTGTCAAACGTCGGAAAGAAAGAGGGCCGAGCCTGAATTTAAACTCACAATCCCTGGATTGACAGCCCCATGTCGCTACTGACTAAGCTACTGTGGCTTGGCTGGCTTCGCTTCCAGGACTCATGATTAAGTGACATTGTTGCTATGATCAAATAAACTTACAGTTACTCTAATGTGTGTACCATTTAGTTCATTTTTCAACCCCTCAGTGAGAGCTGTAACAGCAAACTTGGTGGCACTGTAGAAATGTGCACTAGGATTGTTATGATACTGCTTGTGACCTACAACACTGAAATAAACAATGACATTACAGTAAAACCTGTGTTTAAAGACCACCCATGGGAATTCAACAATCTGGTCTCTTTTCACAGGGTGGTCATTTATACATAAATTGAGTAATTGTGAGACTAAAAGTGAAGTTGCTATAGACAGGGAAGTGCTATAGCCAGGGAATTGCTATAGACAGGGAATTGCTATAGACGGGGAATTGATATAGCCAGAGAAGTGCTATAAACAGGGCATTGCTATAGACAGGGAATTGCTATAGACAGGGAAAATTGCTATAGACAGGGAATTGCTATAGACAGGGAATAGCTATACCAAGGTGATCTTTAGCACAGGGTTGACTGTACTACTATTTCCATTGTTAACTACTATTTCCATTGTTAACAAAGAACACTGAAAGTGGATGCAATCTTCTTTACCCTGTCCCATGTACAGACGCTTTATTACGCCTCTGCAGCAGACAACTTTTGGAAGCATTGTGGCAAAAGGAGAAATTGCTCATTATTTATGAGCAGTTCTTTCATTTGCCACAATGTTTTGAACTATATTCAATAATTGTTCTTTTATTCATAGAGGTTTTTTTTATTAAATGTTTTCAAATTTATCTGCTACAGTGCTGTTGTATGTGGGATAGGTTTAATTTTTTTAGTTCAAAATGTCAGCAAGTCTTGCAAAATGCCTCTTAACCCTTTTCCACCTGCAGACGCATTTTGACGCAATAGCAGCAGACTATTTTGAAAACATTGTTGCCAAAGGAAAAATTGCTCATGATGAACAATTTTCTCCTTTGGCCACAACGTTTTCAACTCTATTTACTAATTATACTTGCATTTAAAGAGATATTCCATATTTTGATAGTGCTGTTTTCAAAGTCATCTGCTGCAAACTTGTTGTATGTGGGAAAGGGTTAAGAGTTATGGCCCACCCAGTAAACAGCCATCAATTGGTGCTGAATCTAAAGTATCAAAACCTTGATTTACTTATTTTATGAGATTTATTAATGGTAATTTTTCCTTTTTTTCATCTTTTAAAGAAAGAGCTCCGTGGAGCAAACACCAACACTTGTCTGTTTTTACCTAAGTCGAAAAAGTGGCATTACTGAATAATTATTAAAGCCCGAGTAATGTGACTTCGAATTGAATTTTTCTAGGAACACTTGTACTAAGTTTTGGTTGAAAATGTTGAATGCTTTTTAAGTTTCGAGGTATAAAGGTAAAATTTTGTGATAACGACACGATGATACCAAGGGTTTCACAATAGCCTGACTTTTTTTCTTTTAAAAAACAAACTGTGCTAAAAAAAACCTTTTGCTGCATGTGTCAAATCGATTCTGCATGCAGGAAAGGTTAAAAAACAAATGTCACCTCAGTGATGTCACGAAGAGTAGGAAATGTACCTTGTCAATATAAAGTGAAATGCTATTTTTAGATTTTAAACGAGACTGGCACCGATGTCTTTAGTATGACCATTTAATTAACACTTTCCCTCATACGACAATTCTGCAGCAGATGACTTTGAACATATTTTGTTGATTGATTGATTGATTGATTGGGGTTTAACGCCGTTTTTAACAATTTCTCAGTCATATCACGGCGGCCAG
>JAUELF010232066.1:0-13447 GCA_031471495.1 Clinocardium nuttallii
ATACTATTGTTTGTAATGCATGTATCTATGAAATGACGAGGAACACATGATGTTCAAGTCTAATAATAAATGAATTGTATTTAATTGAATTTAATTCACCCAGTAATGGTTTACATTACACATGGGGATTAGTTAAAAAGAAAAAAAATGGTTTGGTAATTTAACATAAACATTTAATAGCAATTATGATAAAACATTTGATTATTGTAGTAATGAACTTTGTAATCGGGGGAATATTCATCAGCATCATAAGTAAGATAATTGAAGGCTATGCTGAACATATTAATATACTTTTTTTTCAACAATGTTTTAAGTTTTCACAATTTTAAGTTCTCGCCAATATTTTTAATCAGTCTATGAAACAATCAATCACCCAAATAGTTTATTTAATAATTAAATCTACTCTTTTTGGATATACAGGTGTAGATTCAGAGTTCTTGACAGCTTTGGGACGGAAGCCGCTTATAACCACAAATCATTCGCAAAAACACGAAAACAGGAGAGCCAATGGGGAGGAAAGAACTTGCGACTTCAGCAGTTTTATAACATGTTTCGTATGTACAACTTCTTACCTTTATACTGATGAGTACATTTATTTAAAACCATTATACCGATTTACTAGACATAAAACAACATGTGTGTGTATTATTTAGCATCAGTACGTTTAAACCTTAAAGCTTTATACCGATTTACTAGACACAAAACAATATCAACGTGTACTGCTTAAAAACACGAGTACATTTATGTTAATCTTTATACCGATTTACTCGACACAAAACAATATTAACGTGTACTGTTTAAAACACGAGTACATTTATGTTAACCTTTATACCGATTTACTCGACACAAAACAATATCAACGTGTACTGCTTAAACACATGAGTACATTTATGTTGACCTTTATACCGATTTACTAGACATACAACAATATTAATGTGTACTGCCTAAAACACGAGTACATCTATGTTAACCTTTATACCGATTTACTCGACATAAAACAATATTAACGTGTACTGCTTAAACACACGAGTATATCTATTTTAACCATTAAACTGATTTACTCGACATAAAACAACATTTACGTGTTCTGCTTAAAAGCATCATATGTTTTTACTTTTATGCCGACTTTTAACATGGGAACTTCGTTTAAAAGCACTATAAAGATTTACTCGACATAAAACAACATTAACGTGTACTGCTTAGTAGCATGAGTACATACATAGTAACCATTATACCGATTTACTCGACATTAGAGACAATTTACGTATTCTGCTTAAAAGCATGTCGAGTACATTTTTTTTAACCAATATACAGCATTAATCGACAAAATAACAATATGTATGTGTTCTGCGTGAAAGCATGAGTACATCTGTTTAAACCATTATACCGTTTTACTCGACATTAAACAACAGTTACCTGTTCTGCTTAAAAGCATGAGTACATCTATTCTAACTATTATACATATTTACTCGACATTTAACATCATTTACCTGTTCTGCTTAAAATCATGAGTACGTCTATTCTAACCACTGTACATATTTACTCTACATTTAACAACATTTACGTGTTTTGGTTAAAATCATGAATACATCTATTCTAACCATTGTACATATTTACTCGACATTTAACAACATTTACGTGTTCTGGTTAAACTCATGAGTACATCTATTCTAACTATTATACATATTTACTCGACATTTAACAACAGTTACGTGTTCTGCTTAAAAGCATGAGTACATCTATGCTAACCTTTAAATATTTACTCGACATTTAACAACAGTTACCTGTTCTGCTTAAAATCATGAGTACATCTATTGTAACTACTCGACATTTAATAACAGTTTTAACAAATTTAATCGAAAAAGAACAACATTAAAGTGTACTGCTTAAAAGCATGAGAACATTAAACAAGATTTACGTATACTTCTTTAGCATGAGTACATATATTACAACCATTATACCGTTGTACTCGATATTAAACAATATTTACGTATACTTATTTAGCATGAGTACATATATTACAACCATCATAACGATTTACTCGACATTAAACATCACTTGTGTGTATTGCTTAGGATAAGTACGTCTATGTTTAAACGTATATCGATTAAATTGACATTAATCAACTAACACTTGCGTGTTCTGCTTAGCATAAGTACGTCTATGTTTAAACGTATATCGATTAAATTGACATTAAACTACACTTGTGTGTACTGCTTAGCATGAGTACATCTATGTTTAAACGTATATCGATTAAATTGACATAAATCAACTAACACTTGCGTGTTCTGCTTAGCATAAGTACGTCTATGTTTAAACGTATATCGAGTACATTGACATTAAACAACACTTGTGTGTACTGCTTAGCATAAGTACGCATATGTGTAAACGTATATCGATTAAATTGACATTAAACTTTACTTGCGTGTACTGCTTAGAATGAGTACGTCTATGTTTAAACGTATATCGATTAAATTGACATTAAACTACACTTGCGTGTTCCGCTTAGTATGAGTGCGTCTATGCTAACCTTTATATCGATGTATGCATCATTTAACAATGTTTGCGTGTACTGCTTAGCTTGAGCACGTCTATTTTAACCTTTATATCGATTTATGCGAACATTTGACAACGGTTCATGAGTACATCTATGTCTATATTTATACCGATTTACGCGACATTAAACAACATACTGCTTAGCATTTGTTCAGGGGATCCAATCCTGGCTTGACCCCCGCGGTCGATGCGGACGATTGACCCCCGCGGTCGATGCGGACGATTTAATCAATAAACCACTTAGGCGATATTGTTGGAAGTAATGTATCGCAAAGCTAAATACACGAACCAATTGGGGATTAGAATATTTCTGATTTAACATCTTTGACATCGGTCATTATCGAGAAGTAAAGACAGGACGTCCCTGACTAGACCCCACTTTGCGATAGTAACGACCGGCATTGGTAAAGGCATAATACATACAATAACAGAAATACATTTAATTCTGATATAAGGCCTCCAGCCCGGAATGAAAATGACCGTTATTTTGATTATTATGATAAGTAGTAGTATACAATTTACAATATATATATTAATGTATTAAACACATGATGAATATCGTGTCTTCTGTCAAATTGTAGTGAATATCTCGGTACACATGGTCCGGTGTTTTGTTATTTCTAGATACAGAATTCGCTCAAAATCGTTTACATTCATAAATTGTTCCCTCTCGTAAATTGTCCCTGTTAAGAAGTTGGCAAAAGCCAATATGCTGTTTGCAATGTTGCCAGTCATAATGCTTTAGAATGCTTGAAGACAAGTTCTTACCTAACGTAGTAACTTTTGATTCACGAATATATATGTTCTGTTGTCTTCATATAATTGATGTACTGTTGGAAACACAATACACGCTCAAGAATACTATACAGATAAACCTATATCTCCTATATTATCCGTTACAGCCCATACTCCAGACGATACTTTTCTCGGTTTTGTCGTTGGCAGTGCTGTAAAGGTCGAGACAATACCTAAAAAAGAAACTATTGCTGTTGTTTATGGGAAATCATTGGAATATTGGCAGGTAATTTAATTAATTAAGATTTTCAGACATATCTCAACGTTCAGTACACCTAACCATTTAATACCTATCCTTTTCAAACCAGCGCTCGACTCAAAGCTCCTGCGTGATCAACTTTCAACTTGTTCGCATAGACTGGTAGGCCATTAGTGTAAAATGAAACGTCTTGTGCCAAACTACTAGCCGAGCTAGGTTTCGCATTAAAAACACAACGATTGACAGCAGCCATAGTGAGCTAAGTAACGGATCTCGCTCGTAGATTATTTATACGGGAATCCCATTCATGCTAAAAAAAAAGGTGAACTGCAAATTGGGAATTCCTTGTAGATTATTTATACGGGAATCCCATGCATGCTACAAAGAAAGCGAACTACACATTGGAAATTCCTTGTTGGTATTTATACAGTAACCACTCGCAAGTTATTCAGACACATGTTATTTATGCGGTTATCCCACGCAGGTTATTCAGACAAAGAGCTCCGTAATAGGAATCCCTTATGTGTTATTCATGCGGTTACCCCTCGCAGGATATGCAGACAAAGAGCTACGTAATGAAAATCCCGTAAGTGTTATTCATGCGGTTACCCCTCGCAGGTTATGCAGACAAAGGGGTACGTAATGAAAATCCCGTATGTGTTATTCATGCGGTTACCCCTCGCAGGTTATGCAGACAAAGAGCTACGTAATTGGATCCCTTATATGTTATTCATGCAGTTACCCCTCGCAGGTTTTGAAGACAAATATCTACGTTATGGGAATCCACTATATGTTATTTATGCGGTTACCCCCAGCAGGCTTTGAAGACAAAGAGCTACGTAAAGGGAATAACTCTTAGTAATGTATGCGGTTACACCACGCAGGTTTTGATGACAGTGAGCAACGTCACTGAAATCTTTCATCCTTAGCTTAATACAAAAGATCTGCTATGTGTTGCATTTTTGTCGCAATGGTTCCGTTACCCGTCGTGTATAGTATATGGCCATTTAGCAATATATTTATTTTGGTCGCAATGGTTCCGTTACCTGTCGTGTATAGTATATGACCATTTAGCATTCGATTCATGTCTCCAGGAAACCCTTCGTTAGCATCAGCCATCTGAATTCCATAACCCTTGTTATTTTAGTAATTTCTTAGATACTTACTTTGGGACTCTTTTTATAATAGGGCATCGAACGATACATATCAAAGTAAGTTTGTACGAATACTCATGTTGATCTAGGTCATCCTAGTTAGCATATGTTATTTAAATTCGTTTACAGATGTGACAACTTTTATAAATGTTGTTGAAACTCGTGTATATATACTCGGATCACTTTTCGTTCCAGGGTAAGTCATCGTTTCTAAGACAGTTTCACGATCACGGATTTGAGGTCCATGGCACCGTACATGATGATAAGCGGACAAACAAGCTCGAACCAATACCAGACTTTATAATAAATCACGGCTATATGCAGAACGGCAGTTTTCCGGCGTTACTTAAGCGTGCTAAAGTAAGGGCATATGTTAATCAAAGTGTACAGTGGATTATAATAAAATCTTTATTCAACGAAGGTTGTAATAAGTAATATAACACATTAATTGCATATGAAGTATCTACTATGTCACCATCAAATAGAAATTACAATTTAATTGGAATATGGTGAATATTAGTATGATTTATTGTACATAAGATGGTGAATGATCTTTTCTAAAACACATATTCAAGGATGTTGTGTTGTCTCGAGTTCAGTTTACAAGGATTACACATTTTATTTAAACATAATCCACAATTATCCACACACTTAATCTACTTATATATCCCTTTGACTCTACATAACATATCTGCAAGTGTGTTTTTCTTGTCCTCAAAGTGCATTTAACATGAATTCTTCGAGACTGAAGACTCGATCACAAAAAGCATGTTTTCGTCTTTAATCGTGTCTAGCCATTGTAATTGGAAATAGTATGGTTTCATTGGTAAATACTCATTGTAATTGGTAATAGTATTGTTTCATTGGTAAATACTGACAGGATGGTATTTTTTCAACGGTACTATATCTCGTCTCTTTTGGCAGCAAATTCTTACTGCTAAATGTAAAATGGTATCTTAAGTTTGAAGCAACACTGCTCTATTTCCCCTTTCACATGCATTCGTCTGTAAAACCAAATCTTAAGAGTCATTTGGATGTTACGGAATGGAAT
Organism: Clinocardium nuttallii; assembly: GCA_031471495.1. Taxonomy (NCBI): domain Eukaryota; kingdom Metazoa; phylum Mollusca; class Bivalvia; order Cardiida; family Cardiidae; genus Clinocardium; species Clinocardium nuttallii. The sequence continues at coordinate 5,756 of JAUELF010232066.1, forward strand.
ACGATACCAAATTGTTTGTTTGCAGTGCCTTTAATTCAAACAGATGTTACTCGGACCGTTTAACCTTGTTTGATTTACACGAGGAAGTCAAACGTTAACAAGTTTGCATAATGTGGAATGAATCTGCGCTAAAACCCAACCATACCGATCAAGGAACGTATTTGTCTTTTTGTTTCGGGCGCTGGAATGTTTCGCACTGCCCCGATTTTCTCTCGAGTTGGATTCACCTCTCAATGATCCACTATATGTGCCAGAGATAATAATCTATTGAAATACAAATCTAAACTTACAAGGCTTTGTTTTAAGAGACGATGTATCCAAAGTCATCCTCCCAATATTCACCCGCAGATAAACGAAGGAATCCGATATATCTACCATGTTTGCAAGCACTTTCTTTTAAATGAGTATATTCGCTATTTCGGGTAAACATTTATAATGTTTTGTAATCGATAAAGCATTCTCCGTTATCTGCAGTTGGTCCTGTGCTTGTATCACTATCAATGAGTTGATTATCAGTTATTCGCGAATCCTAATGACTAAAATGCAAATAAACTAAAATCGTCATCTTGTTTAGCATATATTCTTTAAAATATGTCAAATGTTTAAAATCCATGAAATAATGAGGACAGGAAAGTACTTCCAATGAAATTATTCCATAATTCACCGAACTACAAATCTTTTTCCTTTTGGGTATTTATTCATCATTTCGTTACGATAATAGAAATTTAAATTTGTAATATCCGGTTTGTCAGAAAAACATCATTTTTTTTTTAACTTATTTTATAAATAGACAACGTGTGTAATGACACGCACATTATTACATTCCAGATAACGTGTTTTCATTCCAAATAATGTAATAAATACAACATATCATAGTGTTGAGGTCAGTTGTGAGTTGAGATTAATTTGTATATACATTAACTATTACCTGTGTATCTATCCGTTAATCCATATTCCCTTGTTTCCTAGGAGAATAGAACAAACAATTGTCTTGTTTAGCTTTGTTATCCGTCACAGATGTTTATCTTTCACCTAATGCAGACATGATGCAATGAAATGTTCTGGATCATTAAAAATGAAACACCAACGATTCTTTCTAGTTCCGAACAGGAATGCGTCCTTTATTTCTTGAGTTGAACAGAGCAACCTTGTAATTCTGTTGCATGCATTGACTTCCATGCTATCAGTAAAATCCCAGTGAACAAGATGCATAGTTTCTTAGCTTAGCTAACATGTGTTTTTGTGCAAGTGAATCCGGTTTTATGGTTCACTTTCAACTTCAGTAAATATAGCTGTGTGTCGTTTTCGAGATATTAGCTGCCATTCGCCAACACTAGTTTTCCTGCGCTGATAACCGGTTTTCGTTATGGTGTGTAATGCGGTCAGAATGTGGAGTAAGCTTTGTGACACAGGCCTGTTATAAAACCGCCGCAAACCAATTACAATACACGAACGCGTATCGTGGTCCTGTCGAACATTCAAAAACCTCTGTCAATCGTGTTAATTGATTACATTGAGCAATTACGTTTGCAAAAGTCGTCTGCTGCTAAGGCGTTAAATACCGTCTGCATCAGTATACAGGTTTCACCTTGTGTATTTTTCCACCATATATATTTATAGTACTTTGAAGGATGAAGGTTTAACCTTGCGTATTTTTTCACCATAGATATTTATATGACTTTGAAGGATAAATGTTTAACCTTGCGTATCCCCCCCCCATATATATTTATCGGACTTGGAAGGATACAGGTTTAACCTTGCGTATTTCCCTCATATATATTTATAGGACTTGGTAGGAAAAAGGTATAACCTTGCGTCTTCCCCCCATATATATATTTATAGGACTTGGAAGGATAAAGGTTCAACCTTGCATCATTTCTCCTCATAGATATTTATAGGACTTGGAAGAATAAATGTTTTACCTTGCGTATTCCCCTATATATATTTATAGGACTTGGAGGGATAAAGGTTTAACCTTGAACCATTTCCACCATAGATATATATAGGACTTGGAAGGATAAAGGTTTAACCTTGCGTATTTTTCCACCATAGATATTTATAGGACTTGGACAACCGTATGAAGGACCGTCCCCTTTAGAGGCAATAGCAAACGGTGCAGTCTTCATCAATCCAAAGTTCGATCCCCCGCTTGAGTATAGAAAGTGGGACAAGCCAACAGATCGAGCGGTTAGTTGCTTTTTTCTATCATCGAGATAAAGATCGTATTAAACAAAATGACGAATCCTATGTGGCATGCAAATCTTCCGCCATGTTAGCAGTGCTCAAAAGTGTTGTGTTACTGGGACGAGTACTTGGATTACCAACAACATAGGTTTTGATAGAGAAACAATCGCTTTGTTCTATGTGATATTTTCTCACCTGCAACACTCGAGAACACAATAGTTTTTATCTCGATGTGTATATATAACGTGTTGGACAAATTTCTGTCCGCCGCCATATGGCCTTAGCTGGTGGGAGCCGCGTAACACGCAACACAAACAAAACGTTTTCATCACGCCGGTATTTCTATAAATGTTTGGATCTATATTATTTTATTACGTCCCAGACCCCTTCCCCTTGGGCGAAACCCACGACTCAAAGGGTCAATAACTCTTCTTATAAATATTTCCTTTGATTGTTCGTCTCTCCAGTCGTAATTGTTGCTTTGTATCTGGTCCGCCACCTCCCCGGCCGAAGGAGGTAGTTACCAGTAGCAACACTGTCAGCTATTGCAACATCAGCAGTGACAGCCTGGCAAATACAAATCTGAAACAACAACATTTGAAAAGATTTGCGGTCTGCGAGACAGTCCATCGGCATCCGCATTCAACTTTCCAGGCCTATAGCTCAAGGAAAAATTGTAAACGATCTAAACTGTTCTATTTCATTTCTATTTTGTTTTCATAAGCTTTCAAGCCAGAACTCGTACGTCGAACAGTTCATGGGTGAGCCGTACGCCTACACTGTTGATATTGACAACAAAGAGAAGGTTGAACGAGTGATAACAAAAATCGTACACACAGACACGGTTTGTATATTTATCTGGATTTCATTCCAAGGCATAATAAGTTGTTGGAAAATGGACATGTAAATAAATGTTTATTTTCTTCTTACATAAAGCACTTATCATTTCTTGTATTTAAGGGTTTAATGTTTGTGTTGGTGCAGTGATGATAGTATAACACGAAATTGCCCGAATTTCAGCTATGTAATTTGGCAAGTTCGTTTTATATTATTTACCGGAAAATAAACACATTTTTAAACTTAATCTAAAGATTCACAGGCCATTTGAACCAACTGCAATTATATAAATATGACAACTCTTTTAGATTAATCCGTTCTTACACATCTGTTCTCGACTATTTTTAAGTATCTCCCTTCAAGATTTAGATGATGTGTTTTTTTTCACTTTCAGTATACACCGTTCCTTCCATATGAGTTTTCGGACGAAGGTTTTATTCAACGTATCAATAGTTATGTAGAACACCAAGACTTTTGTCGATATAGCGAACAATTCTGGCCACCCCAGGCCGCCGTGAAAGTAATTCTTGCAAGCGAGGCAGTGTCGTGTAAGGACGCCTGCTGGGAAAACAGTGAGTAATCTATCGTCTCTTAGAACAAGTAAACAACGGGAAACAACCATAACCCATTCCGAAATACAACACGTTTGCAGCAAAATAAACCAGTTAAACACCTTATACAAACAACTCGAAACAACATTAAGTGCTGATTTGTCACAATCAAATTGGTAATGCTGATATAAGTACTAATAACCTAAAAGTCATAATTCAAAATGAGCGTGTGACCCGAACCAACTCGAACCAATTCGGATCTTTTTTTTTTGAAAACAGCGTTGATGAAGCTGTGCTTTGCGATGACTAAAAGATGTTAAAAAAGATTTTATTTCAGTTCTGCTTTTTATTATAAACATTGAAGTACACATTAATTACGTAGCTGAAACTACATTAATTATTTAAGCATATCCTGAGGGATCATCCGACCTTGTTAATAACATAAAATTATTTATGGATTCCTTTTCACTGGGTTTTTCTTTTTCAGATTTAATGTGCGAGCCAAGTTATTTCCAGTACATCAACTCGACGAAAGCCTTTCTCCAGACAAACAATATAAAATGTACACAGACAAGAACGAAATCAGACATATATCATCCATCCCTAATTCACAATAATACTCAATGTATCCTTCAATCTGACGATCTTTTATTTAGCTGTGTTGGTGGTAAAAACGGCCACAGAAGGCTATGTCCATGCAGAACATTTATTCCGTATCAATCGGGTTTGTGTAAAGGCTGTGACCGTTGATGAATGGTTGACATTATGGGTTAACGTGCACGATTTGAAATCGGATCTTCCCAGTCAGATCCCTGTAATACGGAGGTCATAGTTAAGTCTACTTGGACATGGCACACTTCCAAGCCAAGTATTTGTTTGTGAATAAGGTTATTTTGGAAGTGATGTAACTGATGTATTGTTGACATTGTTAGCGGATGGTAGTCCTAGTAAATAACTGACTGGTATTAAAGGTACTAACTCTGGCCGTAACGATGATATTCGAATACCCGTGACTACATTATTGCACACAACGCTTGAACTTTTAAGAGATAAGCTTTTACAGACACTTATTCAACTTGCCAACAGTTCAAACACTAAAACGTTTTTTTTTTCGAATTACAGTGAGCCTCAGCTCTATTGCAATTGTTAATGTGTATTTTTTTATAAAAGCTAACATTTTTATTTAAAATATTCACATGAATTTTGGTGCATCGTACATGTTATGTTACAAATTGGTACAAATGATTACTTGTTTATATTGTGTGTGACAGAATCCCTTATAGTGTGTGTTATAGCGACATGAATTACCACGGTGAATTGTTATGTATTGGATAGCATTGTAATTATTCACAGTATGTGCGACAGAACATCTTGTAATATATGTTATATTGACATGACTCTGGTTTACCGTAGTAAATGTTTATGTATTGGATATCAGTGATAATTTTGTACTTGTTAATATTAGTGTACGATACACCTTATAATGAGTGTTTTATTAACATAAATCTGGATTACTATCGCATGGTATACTAATAAGAGAGTATAGTGTGTGTGACATAAATTAATGTTAGATTGACTTGAATCTGCTTTACCACATACGTGTTTATGTATTGGATAATATTGTACATAAGTACGTGTTGATAGTGTGTGTTATATTGACCAGGATCTGTCTTACCATTGTCCTTCTTTATGTATTGTATACCTTTGGTACAGTAGGATTTGTTGATATTGTGTATTCATAAAATAATGTTGCATTGACACGAATCTGGGGTAAATTGTAAAAGGTTTATGTATTAAATACATTTGTTACATTAGGATTTGTTGATAATATGTGTAACAGAACACCTTATAATGTATGCTGTATTGACATTAATCTGGCTTATCATAAACATGTTTATGTATTGGAATTCATTGAAACATGTGTACATGTTGATATTGTGTGTGACACAACACCTCATACAATAATGTTACTTTAACTAGAATCTTGGGTAAATTGTAAATGTTTATGTATTGAATATTTATCTCTCTTTTATACGTCTCTGGTTTGGGTAAGTTAAGTATTATGACGTTTTCCGTAGGTGAAATCAACGGCGTATGTTTTCTATGTAAAAACATTGAGTATCCGACTGTTAAATGTGCTGAACCCCAGATTGTGAATACAATTTTGAAATGGTGAAACTTCTGCCTATATTGCTAATAGTGACAAATAAGTAGGTTCTAAGTAGTTCAGATCCATTTTCGCAGTAAGTGTTGAAGAACTGTCAATTGAAAGTCATGAAAATGTGTAAAAAAAATGGCTTAATGGGTATGTAAACCCAGTAGAATTGAAGCATATACGATCAATATTTACAGGTTTATGGTACAAGAAAGTGAAATTATTTCTCTGATTTTATCCCAGTAGTATCATTCTAGTATTTCAAGACATCTTTTGGACAGTTTTTAAAGTTTGACTATATTATCAGATTTCTGTGGTTCAGCACCTTTCAATTATTATTTTAAAGGAGGAATTTGCTGTTTTATACACCAAAACATGTGCTGTCGAGCATCGTAATCCCAGTCCCGATTAAGTATGTTATCAAGAGGTCTTGTAACAGGTGCCGGTAATGAACCTACAAATAGTTGTCCCTACATGGTTATTCAAACTTAATTGGAGAACATCAGTCAGTTATCTCCCTTTAATACTCTCTAACTAGCCCCGATTGAGTATGTTGTCAAGAGGTTGCACATGTCTTGTAACAGTTGCCGGTAATGAGCCTCCAAATAGTTGTCTATTCATGGTTTAATGGTACGACACCTTGTTTTCTGAAACTTTCAAACTACAATGAACAACATCAAATTCATTGGCTTGTTAGTCCGTTGCTTAACATTCTAAGTAATACACTATTTATTACAAAAAATAAGCTATATTCGAAACATTATACGATTGAAACTCTTAAATTACTTTTCATGCAATGATTTCTATTTGGCCTTTGGTCCATATATTGATTTGCGTGTATGTGAGTTACGTTCATTTCCTATCATTTGTCTCCATACAGTCGAACATTGTCGTATCTCACGGATCTTAATTAAGTGGAAACGGCGTAAAAGCCCAATTAAACCAATGAAAGCCATTAACATTGGTAAAAAAACCTATGCCACCGTGCGTCATTTAGTCGTTCAACGTAATAAAAAATGTCCACTATGAAAACATGTTTGTTCTTTTAGACATTAACGCCGTTTCAACATTATTTCACATATTTTACGGCGGCAGTTCACTTATTCATGAACCCTGGGTAAACAAACCAGTACTAGGCTTAGAAATGACACAGAGTTTAATTAAACGTTAGGGCTAAAGCTAAATATAATGACTTTTGACGATGTTATAATATACAAGAACTGGGTAAATTCCAACGTACTGTCTATTAATGATATAACAAACACAAATGGATATGTCTGTCAGGAAACAATATAATACAGTTTTAGACTGTTTTCCGGTCGAAAACGTTCTTTTATCATGAGACAGTAAGAAATTGTCCATGACCAGAATATGATAATTAAACATTACAAAGTCCCGTGAGGTTTAACAAGGATATTTAGGTCAGTTATGTTTGTTTACATAAAAAAAGTAGTCCCTAGCATGTTAATTATGCAGAATTATCGCACGTACTTATCTACGGTCATGATCACTCCTTGAGAGCGGTCATGATCGTTAAGTATTGACCATTTTCTTCAATGCAAAGTGAACGGGACAAAGTATACAATAAACCAGGATATTGTAACATCTTGGAGACATATGTTGGTATACCAGGATATTACACCCTTTTTGAGACACATGTTGGTATACCAGGACATTGTACCCTCTTGAAGACATATGTAGGTATACCAGGGCATTGTACCCTCTTGGAGACATATGTTGGTATACCAGGACATTGTACCCTCTTGGAGTCACATGTTGGTATACCAGGACAAGGCACCCTAGTGAAGACACATGTTGGTATACCAGGACATTGTACCCTCTTGGAGACACATGTTGGTATACCAGGACATTGCACCCTATTGCAGACACGCCGAGCCCCATTAGCTCAGTCGGTAGCGACGAGGGCTGTCAATCCAGGGGTCGTGAGTTCGAATCCCGGCTCGG
>JAUELF010232077.1:0-13447 GCA_031471495.1 Clinocardium nuttallii
GTGGCAAAAGGAGAAATTGCTTGTTTTGAGCAATTTCTTCTTTTGTCACTGTTTTTAAAAAGCTGTCTGCTGCAGAGGCGTCAGCAAGCGTTTATTTGAGGTAAAGGGTTACCTTTTGTACCATTGGGGATTTGAAACTTGGTGTCCCAGGTTGTGGAATGACTGTCACAGTAGAGCAGTACTGGTTTGTTTACCCAGGGATCATGAATATTAGAACTGTCGCCGGGATGTAAGTGAAATAATGTTAAAAAAAAGTCACAAGACCCCAATGAAACGAAATCACCTGTTTAAAATGTAAAGTTGACCCTTTCCCACATACAACTTATTATTGCTGGAGATAACTGAAAACATTTATTAAAACAAATAGAAAACTCTATAAATGAAAGATAATTATTGAATGAAGTTGAAAACATTGTTATAAAATGAGAAATTGAGCAAAGTCTCTTTTTGCCATGTTTTAATCAAAAGTAATCTACTGTAGAGGCATCAGAAGAGGTCTACCTGTTCAAAGTTTATTTTCCTCCCCCAACCCCCCACGAAACAATGCATATCATTTTTCATTGTTAAGAAGTTGTTCAATGTTTCTGTTATTTTCAGCACCGATAACACCAAGAACTCCCCCAATAACATTCAGTGTACCCAGCAGTGTTGGAAACAACATGAGGAAAGCTTGGGGAAGTAACGGTGGATCTGCCCCTTCTACTCCAGATGTCATGTAAGTCCCTGAGGCCGCATTTTTACTTAGAGCAAGTTGAAACTTTGTCAGAATGTTTGTCTTAATCATATATAACCCATGTTCGAATATAGGTCATATTAGGTAAAAAAAAATAGGTCACTAGGCCAAATGAAGAAAAATCTTGTTAATACTGGAGGTTTCATTTGAATCTTTGTCAGAATAACTGTCTTGCTTCAGGTGAGTGATCTAGGGCCTGTTGTTAAATTAAGCCATTTTCTAGAGGCTTTTAGGATACTCCGATCATAAGTAGTTAGTTGGTAAAAGATACTGATCTGTATCTTCACCTGTCGAAAGTCATGATCGTTGGGTTTTTTTTTATGCATAACATATAATGTAAATGAATCAGATCTTGCTATTTGTGATCCTATTGACTCTACATAACCAGATAATTTCAAGGCACATTTGAATAAAACTAATGGGATTACAGTTGTTTTTTTGGGGGGTTTTCAAAGTTGCATCGAGGACTCATGTTACATGTAGACTGTATGCGGATTTATTAATACACCCAAAATCACTAGACACATCTCAGATAAATGTTAGTTTTGGTGCCATGTGAAGATATATTTCATTTGGCAAACACCAAAAGAGATATGCCAGGAGTAATTCGTCAAGGCCATAACTATTATTTATTTTTAGCGAGTCTGTTTTTGGAAGAAAAAAAGTTGGTCTATTGTGATACCTTCGGTGTCTTGGTCACAATACTTTAACCTTACCCCATAACTAAAAAAAGAAAATCAACAATATGCATGTATATACCAAGTATCTCTGGCTTTAATAATTATTCAGTAATGCCCCTTTTTTTAAAGAAAAAAAACAGTAGATTATGTCACATGCATGGATAGCCTTTTCCAGCATATAATAAAATTGCAGCCGGCAACTTTATAGAAAATTCTCTTTAAGGGAAAGATTGATTATTTGAAAGAGTGGAAAGATATGTGATAAAACAATATAATTCTCCTATTGCCACAATACATGTATTTTTCAAAAGTTGTTTGCCACAGATGCATCTTTATGTGAAAAATGACTAAAAGCTGTTAAATTCTTCTCCATAATGATAAGATGGATAGCACATTGTAACTTAGCAGAAACTTAGATGTCGTGTCAAGAAATTTAAAATGTTAGTTTGTGTGATTTTCAGTGGATTTGGACTACAAACAATCCAGGAATCCAGTCGCCCTGGCAGTACCTTGACTGACACACAGGCTGATATGTTTAATCAACCCAGCTTTGGATTTGGAACCACTGGTAAGATTGACTGTTTTGTTAGTGACAAAAACCTGAAAAATCTCCATAAAAGATAGATTAATTGTTAAATAAGGTTAAAAAACATTGTGGCCAAAGATGAAAATGTGTCTTCAAGTGGGGATATGTTGATTAAAATCATGTCTAACCCTTTCCCTCATATAGACACTTTCTGACACCTGCAGCAGACAACCTTTTGAAAACATAGTGATAAAAGAAGAAATTGCACAAAACCTCCTTTTGCTACGATGCTTTCCACTTTAAGTTATCCATTCAATTATAGAGATTTTCTATGTTTTAACAAAATATGTTAAAAATTGTCTGCTGCAGAAATGTCGTATGAGGGAAAGGGTTAACATCAATGAAGATATACCTGATATGCTAATTTTAGACTTGTGTGTTTGACAACATCTGAGAAGTAAAATATATCAATATATTTCTCCTAATACAATATTTTTACTGGAATTTAATATGTTAATATGATACACAGAATTTAATATGTTAATATGATACACAGAATTAAAATTGAATCTTGTTTGCACTTGAAAAAAATGTTATACATGTATTTGGGGAAAAGCGTCATTAAAAAAAGATAATTTTTATTTTAGTACCAGGAGCCCGAAGCGCTGACCCTGGTTATGGATTCCTGGGAGGCCTTGAACAGAACAAGTCCATGTCCATGATGCAACAGTTACAGATGGACAGACGTCGCAGAGTACAGGAACACAACCTGAGGCTTCTGAGAGGTAAAGTGTTCAAAAGCCTTATTCATTAACCCATTACTTCACATGATATTTTAAATGTTGTCTAATTTACAATCAACAGGTGAACAAGTTGAAAAATCTGGAAAAACTGGAAGTAACCTTTTGACAAAGAGTTGATAACTATTTAGAGCAATTTCAGCTTTTATTGTTATGTCTTCCGAAGTCGTCGTCAACAGCAGGCATCAGATGTCGTCGCTGTGAACTAATGGGTTAATCCTTTCCCTCATATAGACACTTTCTGACGCCTCTGCAGCAGACAGCATTTTAAAAACATAGTGACAAAACATGCAATTTCTCCTTTTGCCACAATGTTTTCCACTTTGAGTCATAGGTTATATTTTCTACTTTTTGACAAAATATGTTCAAAGTAGTCTGCTGCCGAATTGGCGTATGAGGGAAAGGGTTAAACAACCATCTAGCTATACTTTCATATGTTCACATCTAACCATTTCATCCCTCAGCAACTTATTTCAAAACTGTCGTTTGAAGTCAATTGTTACAATCCGATGGTGCAGGTGGGAAGTTGCGGGTACGAGGGGTTAGCATTATGACTGACTGACAGGTGTCGGGATAAATGGACCAGTAGTACTGGTTACTTATTCAGGAAACATCGTGATTTAACTGAAAAATTGTTTGAAAGCGGCTTAAAACACCAAACAATGAAGTTAATTAATAACCTGATATTATTTTTTCGACATTACTTAAGCCATCGCAAGTAAAAAGGGAAAATCTCTGGAAAATCTCGGGCAATATATAGAATAATTTTAGAGAAGGGCAAAATTTTTATTGAGGAATTGATAAATTGCTCATCATGGGCAATTTTTTTCCTTGACATGAAAAAATATCTACAAAAATCTGATGCAAGTTTATGTTTAACCCTTTCCCTCATATAGATGCTGTCTAACGCCTCTGCAGCAGATGGCTTTTTAAAAACATAGGGACAAAAGAAGAAATTGTACTTAACATGCAATTACATCTTTTGACACAATGTTTACCAATTTTAGTCATAGGTCATCCGTTCAATTAAAGAGATTTTCCATGTTTTTGACAAAATATGTCATCTGCCGCAGAATTGTCGTATGAGGGAAAGGGTTTATAGTCTTTCAACACCTGGACAAAAATTTTAATAAGGAATTTTCGTATCCCATTAATGATGATGAATATATTTTACAAATACTCAATGCTTAAAAACTTTTTATTTTAATTAAAGTTTAAAATTTGAAAAACTAGTAGCCTTCATATATTGCGAAAAACATCGCAAGCATTAATAGCTTGCTTTTTATTCATTCTATAGTTTTGACAAATGCCGAAACTTTAATCCTTTTCCACTGATGGCAAATCTGCAGCAGACGCCTCGAAAACATCATAAATTTTTTTATGAAAAAACTCTATAAAGGAAATTACAATCATGGAATAAGAATTAAAAACACAAAACATCTGCAGATGCATCCAAATGTGTGTATTCATGTGGGAAAGAGATAACATAGTAAATGTATATGATATATTTGCAGAGGACTGGCCTGGGTTTGATGTCCCAATTCCTAGCAGTCAGAGCCTTTGGGATTCAGAGTACAGCCCCCTGGAACCGAATCAGAATAATTGGTTGGTCAATGCAGAACCATCCCCTGTGACTTCAGTGAGTATAGATTTACTAGTATCATTAGCTGGTCTGTGTTGTGATACCCTTGGCTATGTTGTCAAAAATCGTTAAACATTTTCAAATCAAACTTGGAACACATGTTCTTAGGAACAATATGCATGTCTATAACAAGTCACATAACTCTGGCTTAAATACTTTTTCAGAAATCAGATCATTGTTGGATTCCGGGCCAGATCATACCAATTTTAAATTTGTTTGTAGTAATTGCTTTTCAGGCACTCAGGATTGCAGGGTTGGCATAATGACTGACACACTGGTATCACAATAAATGGACCAGTAGTAATGATAAATTACCCTGGTAATGCTGTGATAAAACTGAAAAATTGTAAAAAGCATAGTAAAACATCAAACCTGCTTAAAACAAAACAAATTATGAAACAGGACTCATTTGTGCTGTGAATTGTATTTCAGTCCAATGGTATATGGAGTACACTGACAAACAGCGCCAACAGCGGCTGGAACTCCCTGATGGGTATCTGGGGCAGTCAACCCACCACATCCGTGGCCGACTCGCTGTCCCCAGACACACCCTACATCCCGACAGATGGGGCAACATCAGTCAATCATTCACCAAACCAGAATACAGAGGCGCTACCGGCATTCAGCCCATTCAGCTCTGACATCTGGAGTCCGAGCGCTTCGACAGCCTCGACAGGATGGCAAGTCCCGACTAGTCAACCTATGGGTGGTCAACCTGACGAGAAGGACAATTGAATGGACAATTATTACTGAATATTGATACAATTGAAATATATTCTTGTATCAATTTACATAACTTTTAACTAGTAGATTGCTGTTTATGTGCATAAATACAACTGGGTCCCCTTTCATTCTCTTATTTCTTTTGTTCCAAAAACTGTAAAATTCTTATAAGGTTTTACCAAAAACTGTAAAATTCTTCTAAGGTTTTATAGCTGCATTGGTTACAATTGAAACAACAGACTGAAATGAAGTTTTTAGTGTGATTTTATAATACATGTAGGCGTGAACTTTTGCTTAATATTTGAAACCTGCTCTTAACTGCTTAACCATCTCGGCTGGTTTTGAATTTATTTACTCTTTAACTTACCATTAACTTACCATTAATACACTGATGAAATTCTATCTGATGCATTTTTAGATGTTTCAGTACTTTTTAACAAAAGTTTCCTTTTTATTTTAACTCGAGAAAGGATTTTCCTCAATACATCTGTATGATCTATTCTGATATTTCTTAAAGTAGCACAAGTTCTTGATTAGCCAGTAAAGGAAGGCCCAGTTGTTGAATATTGCCATAGATAGACAACAAAACACAAGGCTGTAGATAAATCTGGCATATGATAAGTGATATAGGAAAACTAACTGTGGTGTAATTTTCAATGAAGATCAGTTTGTGCGTCCCTACCATGTGGTTCAATTTGAAACTGTTTTTGTAATAAGCTACTTTGACGCTTACAGAGATCCATATAAGAAGGGGTAAACAGCTCTTTTCCCCACAATATCTCTCTTATTATCCAACAAAACCCTATGATGTCGGTACTCAAAAGATGAGACGATTCTTTTGAATACCCACATCGTAGGGTTATATTGTCTATAAAGATTTTAGAACATGCAAAACACCTCTTATCTAGAGCTCTGGGCTTATCTTACTACAGATCAAGACTAGACTGTAGCAAGCTGTGTGGATCTACATTGTTTGCAAGTTCCATTGGGTTTGTTTTCCTGGTGCACTGCTCATATGCCTTTTAGGCTTTTTCAAAAAATGCATTGTATTCTATGTTGTATTGGTGATATTGTAAAGAGTACTATACCTACAATACAGCATTTATAACAAATTCTGCTAAATATTGCCTTTGTCTACAGCTTGATTGACTTTACCGGATTGACAATACATGTGCCTCATGCATTTGATAGGGTTTTAGAAAGGTACTACAATACTTGCTTGCTATGATCCAGTACATACCAGGAGTTAAGATAGAAAATGTCTTAAAATCAATCCAAAGCAAGGTGGGAATTGTTTGCTAGAACCCTCAAAGCATGATGGCATAGTTTCTTGATTGTGACTTAAGTTTCTTTTAACAGTCTATTGGAGTAGATAAGCAATGTTATGTTTACAGTATCTTCAAACACTTTGCATATATCTAACAAGTAGTTCCTGGCTAAACCATACTTTTCAAGTGTTTACCATATTGATGATTCGATTCAAAGAAGGTGTAAACACATTGTGTGACAATGAAAGTTGAAAATGAAACTGTTTTGCATGTCAATCACAAATGATGTTAGGGTTTTTTTACAATAGCTTGGACCTGAATAAGTTTAATCATTTTTTGATGTTCGCAATAAAGCTATGTTCCCAAGATTTTTTAAATCATTTTAGATGACAAAATCCTGCTTTTATCAACATATGAAACAATTCCTTGGAGAAATTACCTTCAAGAATAAGTAACCTGATCAGCCTTCGCTACTTAAAGATTTCCCCTGATTTGCCAATTTTAAATGAGCCCATTCTACTTTTCCCACAATTTGTTTGTGCAGAGGCATTTACAAGGGCCTGTAAAAGGGAAAGATTTAAGTTCAATATACATTGAGATGTGGCTAACATAATAACAGCTTTTGACTGTAGCAAGTACTTTAAAAAGTTATTACATTGTTGGAAAAGGTAAAATTGATTACAATGATCAGTTTCTCCTTTCCAGACAGTTGTAAATAAATAACATCAAATACTAATTGAATGTTTGTTGAAGCAAATGTTACTAATTGAATTATTTAAGGGTTTTAAATGTAAGGATACCTTGTAGGGAAGGTTTTAAAACTTTTATAACAGAGTCTCCAGCGAGTGGCCTGATACTACTGAGTCATGCAATCATTGTGCAGCAGTTTTATTAAATACATAAATAGTTCTGTTGAACAAAAACACAAGCAACATACTTTAAATAAATTCTATGTCTGTTGTTTTCCAACACTTTATTTGTTTCTGTTTTTATTCAAGCTTGGTTTACACGTGATTACATGAAAAGACACGCATTTAAACTTCATCCTTCATATGGTGCAATTGGAATCCAAATGTACATGAAAGAAGGTAGAATTTTGACAAATAAATTTGATTGTAGTGGGAAGTCATTTGTTGAAAAAGGAAGATTTTCTTAATATAAACATTTCCTCCTTTTGCAACAATGCTTGCAGATGCTCTCTGTTGGAGGGGCATAGTGTTAGGTGGAAAACAAATCTGTTAAAGCAATACATGTATACAAGATGATTTCATTTGTTTATCCCTTTCCCATATGCAGACACATATGGACACCTTTACAGCAGACAGCTTTAGAAAACATTGAAACATTGTGACAAAAAATGAGAAACTGCTATTGCTACAATGAGATTTTCCATATGTTTGTCTAAATATTTTAAAACTATCTACTGCATAATTTGCATATTTGGGAAAGGGTGATCATAGTAATAAGGCAATATGCTGCTGACAAAAATTATATTTTTGTAAATTTGATTATGTTTCAGTATTCATTTTTTCTCTTCTTAAATATGAAATTAAGTGAAATGATAAAAAGTATTTATCTGGCATATTTCACAAATCTGTGACATGGGTATCTTCAGTTCTTGTTATATGTTCTATGAAGAAAGCACTTCAGAGTTGTTAAAGCATAATTGACTTTCAGATTAAAGATTTAAATCTGTAACAGAAACTTTCTTATTACACACAACATTTGGAAACAGTAGTAAAAGGTGAAATTGCTTATAACTAGCAATGTTTTCTTTTCCTACAATATTTTAAAATCTGCATCAAGACTATACTTTACTTTTCAAAATGTTTTATATATTTCTTCATATGTTATTTACCCTTTCCCACATACAACAAATTTGCTGCAGAAAACATCAGACAAAAGTTGTCTAAAGTGAATATGAATATGGTTTTGAGTTGAAAACATTGTGGCAAATGGAGAACGTGCTCGTTAGGATCAATTTCTACATTTTGCCACAATGTTTTCAAAACCTGTCTGTTACAGACCTTCAAAATGTAAGTGGGGAAAGAATAATGCAGTCAACCCTTTTAAAAAATGGCTTAGAAGGTTAATGGTATGCTTTGTCAATTTAGGACTGAGTGCAAAACTTTTTAGTACTCCCGATATCTGAAAGTTCAAGTTATATATGGTTTTCTACTATTCCCACCTTTACCCTCAACATGATCTATTTCATATCTTTGTTGTTAATTTCATAAAATTGATAGTACATGCAAATCAAAGGGATTTTTTTCTAACAGGATTTATATATTTTGTGATTGTTATTTTTTCTTGTTGAATCTTTTTTTTAAATATAGTTCTGTTTTAGTTAACCTTGCCCACATGCAGATGCATTTTGCTCTATCTGCAGCAGAAGACTTTTGAAAACAATCCTTCAAGAGGTGAAATTCAATATGTTTGCCCAAAGTGTGTTTAAAGTGGTCTCCTGCAGATTGGTTGTAAGTGGCATAGGGATAATAGCAGTAAGGTGCTCCATATTTATTAATATTGTTGGTAACAGTTGCGATGGAACTTACACTTTCTAATTTAATCAAACATTGATTGTTACATATTTATCTTAAAGTTTTTTCCCCTTTTTGTACACTTTCTTTGTAAATCATGGGTACACTAATCAGTTCTTTGTAAGTGAGGGAAAGAGTTACACAAAGATGATATAGGTTTACTGGAAAGTTTAAATGTTTTTTTGTTAGGTTTTTAAAAAAATATCCGCAGATAACAAATAAAATATAAATATATGGTAAAAAGATGTGACGGTATGATGTTGATCTAGAAAATAATCATTTGAATTCGGGACAGAGGGTTTATTCAAACTTCTAATCGATTTGTTATAATGTTCCTTCACCAATATCTGATACCTAGCATACAAGTTTATCAAATAGTGAAATAAAAGATAAAATTCTAGAAATGGTTCAAAACTTGTAATCAAACCAGCAATGTAAACAAATATCCACTATAACTCATGTTGCTCATTATGAAACTTTTATTTCTTTGCTTCTATTTCCATGCACATAATTTATTCTATGAATTAAAATAAACCTTTTACAGTTTACCCTTTCCAAAAAAGAACAAATCAGAAGCAGATTGTTTTGAAAACATCTAGCTGACAAAGATTTTAAATTTTTAATAGAGGAAAGTATAATTATAGAACAGAGTGAAAACAATTTGGCAAATGGAGCCCTTGTGTCACAAAGATTTAAACATTCGTCTGTAACAGATGCGACAAAATGTGTATGCAGGTAGGAAAGTGGTTAATAGCATTCCCCTGTACCCATATATAGTGTACAAATGTATTTTCAACTAATAAAAAAACAAGCATTTCATTCTATGTTATTCAAGATAAAGATACTTTACGTATTGTTTTATTTTTATCTATCATTTATTTTAAAGAAAAATTCTACATAGAATGTACAAACAAAATTGTAATCTTTCTTCTTCTTTTTTTATAACAGTTTTAAAAATGTATACATGATCTAGGAAGTTATCCCTATGGGTTTCTCTTATATTTGATATTTTGAAACAAGTTAGTTTTATTGACTCCATAACAAAACGCTTGGGTGTTAAAATTGGAGTTTTTTCATTAAACAAATTCTCACCCATCTAAACCTCATAGGATAAAATGCATGTTGTAACTCTTTCCTTCGGAATTCAACCTTTTAAAATTTGAACAACACTCCAGGAATGCAAATATTGATTCTTTTGTGACCAGTGTAGACCCAGAACACCCTGTACAGTCTAATCTGAATCATCACTGATTGCCAATTAGACACAGACAAACGGGAAATGTGGGCAAGAATGTTTAATTATTCTAGTGTTGGGGCATTTTTCGTGTTCTAAAATCCTTATTTGACACTCAACCACTTTGTTATGGGTACTCAAAAGAATAGTCTCAGTAAGATGGTTCTTTTGAGTACCAACAACATAGAGTTTGGTTGAGTATTAAGATAGATATTGTGAGGAAAAGACCAGTTTACACCCCCATATCTGGTCCTCTGCTGTTATGTTCATAAGGATGCCCTGAAGTCTAGTAAAATGCATAAAATAAAAAGATCAAATAATGTTTAAAGTCAAGATTCCAAGACATCGTTAATGAAGGGACAGAAACGAAGTAGGAAAACTTTTGTTAAAAAGTATGGTAAAATCCCAGTGTATCTATTAAGTATGTTTATATGTATGTTTGACTGTTTTCAATTTATTTACCCACCCTGTTGAGGACTGACAGGACATTTATATTAGCCGTGTCTAGCAGTTTGAGCTCTTGTTGCATCTTTTCAATTGCAGATTTTGTCAAGTAATTTCTGAGTATATATTATAAGTAAAGGGCCAGTGAAGGCTCTGGTGAGACTGCATGTGCACATGCTTATCCGAGTCTTTGCTTTATGTAGAGGCAACAAGACCACTTATCGCCAGCCACAGCTCAATTATTGGAGTTTGAAATCATAGCCAATAAGAGCTGTTATTGAATACTTTTGACAAATTTTTTTATTACATAAAAAACCTAATAATAAGGGACATTAGAAAGAAATGTGAGAAAAGGAGAATTAATTTTGCTTGTATGAAGCAAACAATTTCTCCTTTTTCAAAAACATGTTCACCCGAGAACGAGGACTACCATGTTCATCATTAGATCTTTTCAACGTAGAATAGTCTAATGGTTGCATAATTATGATGTAAATGGTTTAGTATTTGACAGTGTTATAATTTTTATCTTATGTCCAAGGATGAGACTTGCTGTTTAATCTGTATATGCCTGTTTCCATGGTAATGGCCACAATGGAAGAATTGTTTTACCGTTGAACAATACTCAAAATACAAAGGATATTTGAGAATTGGGGTAGAGATGAGTAAAAACAACATTCAAATGGCCAATCAGAAAATATAAATAAATGAAAAAAAACAAAAACAATTTTAAAGCATGTTTGTGTTGATTATTGTTCCATATTGTTCCCATTATCTTAACCCCCTTCCCTTATACGACAATTCTGCAGCAGACGACTTCGAACAAATGTTGTCAAAAGATGGTAAATCTATATAATTGAATGGATGACCTATGACTAAAAGTGGAAAATATTGTGTCAAAAGGAGAAATTGCACGTTTTGTGCCATTTCTTCTTTTGTCACTATGTTTTCAAAAAACTGTCTCCTGCAGAGGCGTCAGAAAGCGTCTATAAAAGGGTTAATCGGGGAGACAGGCCCATAATTCATCTACCATTCTGAGGAGTATATATATTCTTAACCCTTCCCTCATACAGACGCTCTCTGAAGCCTATGCAGCAGACGACTTTTGAAAACAGTGTGGCAAATGGATAAATTGCTCATAATCGAGAATTACTCCAATTTGTCACAATGTTTTCAATTCCATTTGGTTTTACCAATCCGATGTTGTGTTACTTCTAAATTTAGAATTGTCTACATGTTTAGAATGATTAGGACTATCGGCCACTAATGCGTTTGACCATCTCATATGGGGCAGGTTGGATGCGGCTTCAGCAGAGAACTGTTTAAAACCTTATGAACGATTGACTGATGGATTCGGGTTAGATGCCATTTTCATTAAATTCATTTATATCACGATGGACAGTTCACCCAGTACTCCACATACCAGCCTTTTCCGAGCAACTGGCTGCTTTAATACATAGAATGTTAGCCGATTGTCGGAAGACGAATGACACTTGTCACATCGACTTCTGTCACACGTTGGAAAAAAATGCAGACTGAGCCGGGGTTCAAACGTGCAACTCCTTGATCGACAGCCTGTGTTGCTGCAAGGTTTGCTAATAGGTAGAAAAGAGAAAAAAATGCCATTGGTGCTTAAGCCCTTCACACATGAAGACGCATTTGCATGATCGAGAAAACACGTGTATTATGAGCCATTTCTCCACTCATGTTGTCCGGAAAGCATCCCCTTCGGTGCCTGGGTTGGAGGGTTTTAAACCATTTACAGATACAGATGCATGTGCAAGATCGAGAAAACACTTAGATAATAAGCATTTTTTCCACTGAAATTGCAGGGCAAATATATATATAGCCTCTTCGGTGGCTGGGTTGGAGGCTTTTGAACCAGACATCCCAAATTCGATCCCTATTTGTGACCATACAGGTTG
This sequence comes from Clinocardium nuttallii, assembly GCA_031471495.1. Taxonomy (NCBI): domain Eukaryota; kingdom Metazoa; phylum Mollusca; class Bivalvia; order Cardiida; family Cardiidae; genus Clinocardium; species Clinocardium nuttallii. The sequence goes on from JAUELF010232077.1 coordinate 12,513, forward strand.
AATTCCCTTTGCAACAATTCGAGACACAAACAAGTACCATGTAAAACTGTATATATCTCAAATAATCACAGACAAAAGATGATGCCTGAAAATGTGCATGACATTAATTTGGTATTATGCTGTGCAAATTACCAATCTCATTAAAATCAGACCAAAAAAACTTCTACATACGTATATAATATTACGAGTATGCGAGTTTAAAAAGATCTGGTTTTAACGAAATTGGCAAATTACAAAAGTGTAATTATGTTATTGTTCAATAAGTAAACTTGAATATATACGTACAGTACAAAAACGTCATTTACAAACTGATGTCAAATGAACAAAATAAAACATGATGTATAGTAAACGTTATATCACAAAACAGATAAAACCAATATAATCTTTCGTAGTGATAAATCAATTAAGTTGCACAGGATGCAAGTGGACACTAGCGATGTAAAAATACATGTTCAATATGTGTTCATTGTTGGATGTGAAACATTGGTATACAATGAATTAATGCCAACTTTGAAAAAGAGCCAGTTCTGTGTCGTTTTACACCATAAGAATTTCTATTTGTTGCACACCATGTTTTACAAATTTTGGTGAACAATGGTTCGGAAGGTATTTTAAGCAATGTCTACTAGAAATGATGATGCTTAAAGTGTGTAGATATAACTGTTATTAAGAGGTGTATTCACAACCATAAACAAATATGTTTTCAACCGGCAAAATCAAAATGATGTCCTTCGTGGTACTAACACTATTCATCATGACCTCGCTGTTCTAGTTCTCAACTAAATGAAGTCCTTCATGGTACTAACACTATGCATCATGACCTCGCTGTTCTAGTTCTCAACTAAATGAAGTCCTTCATGGTACTAACACTATTCATCATGACCTCGCTGTTCTAGTTCTCAACTAAATGAAGTCCTTCATGGTACTAACACTAT
>JAUELF010232087.1:0-13446 GCA_031471495.1 Clinocardium nuttallii
CGTTCCGCTCATAAAGCGTTCCAACTTCGCTCCAATCACGCTCACGATCCAATCACGTTCCGCTCAGAGTGTCAATTGCATGATGTTCTTAACTGTACCACTCTAGGCAAAAAGCGTAAAATGTTAAATGTTATTTGGAAGCCAGGATTAAATGGCTATGTTGTTTTACTTATTTGACGTCTGCTTATATTTGCATTCGTAATTCTGTCCAGAATTCTCTGCACTACTTTTTTTGCGTACATAATTTGGTAGCAATTGTGTGCTCAGTCATTTACATCACCTAGTCATTCAAACTTCGCCTTACACGGTAGCATTCTTATCACACTTTTACCCAAAAAATGTTACCGATGTTGTACAATATGTGCTAAACATATATATATGATGAAAACAAGAAATATGGTCATGAATTCGACCACTTTGATCATTTTTGACCAATGGAAGCAGTTGAAAATGGCATTCCACTCAAATCAATCAATATGAATAGATACAATTACCTTTTACAAAGTATTGAAATACTGAGCTAAATATATCCGTTTATTTCCCCTTATAAAAAACTAAACGCAGAGAAAATCTTAAGTATTAGCAAATGAAATTATTTACTAAATATATGCTTTTCATTGTTTCGAAATATTTGTGGTTCCGAAATAATAGCATTATGTAAGCGTACCCATTAGTAGACGAAAGATACCTGGTACAACTCCCTTTATTTCGGCCATTTTCACTTTATAATATTATACTGAGTACTATACCGTAACTATTAGACACCAATAATTCGATCATCAAAAGATTTAGATCAACAGATTAGAAAGGGCGCAATGGGACGTTATGTTATCGGCATAATTTAAGACAAATCATGTGGATATTCAAGAGACAGTTATTAGAGTCTAGAACTATGACAAATCGTCTAGTAATATATAGGCCGAGTATGAATATGCAATATTTCGAGTCAATCCTATGTCACTAGGCCAAATTGTTTTAAAAGCATGGGGGCAACCTAAAGGCCAAACTTCAAAATTGAAATGGTTATAAAAATCATTGTTAGAATCGTTTTCATTATCATAATTAGACCAACTTTAATTATTGGTCATTATCAATGTTTTTCGTTTGCGACATAGAGTTTGTGTACAGTTTAAATTGAAGAACATACTATACACCCTTTATCTAAAGAACTAAATGGTTTAAGTGTTGAATATATTTGTAAACATGGACGGCTTCTTTGAATTGTATGACCCACAATTCGAACCGGTAGGGGATTTCTGAGACCTGACACGAAATTTAATTTCAGCTAACAGAAAAGCATCAGAGATTTCGGGACTCACGCAGACATTATCCAAGCACATCTAGAAAGAAAACTGAACGTTCAAGAATGAAGTTACTTGATACTGGTGATAAAATACTCGATATAACAATACAGCAGTTGATAATTAAATTTCAAGATTATTCGTTAAAATTTAAAATTCAGGATGGCCACGGAGCCTCATCTAAAGGTAAGATGGCAAACTTGATCATTAGTGTTCTAAAACATTTCCAACAGACATTCAAAACAATGAGAATGGCATGGAATTTGTGAAAACTAGTCTTTGCAAGAATCGTCTGTCATTTAGGAAACTATATCGTTTTCAGCATTTACCTCCCATGCGAAATGTCATTCAATGATTATTGAGCCGCATTCAATGGAATCAATATAGAATAATACAGTAACAATGTCGATGTCTTCAGGCGGAAGTAAGCTTAAAGAAAATTAAATTAACCGACATTAAATACAATTTTAATACTTTAGGAACTCCATAAGATGTTAATAGTTCAGAAGTATAAGAAACGTTTCCTTTGTTAGCCAGTTACCAGACAAAAGCAACTTAAAGAACGTATTGTTTTACTAAAATAAATTACCATTACTATATGTGAAAGTTAACTTATATATATATATACACGGACAACTTTTAATAATTATCTTGTCTGGCTCGATTTGAACATAATTTGGCAAAATATTCCATGCGTAACTCCTTAGAGAGCATATTCAAATTACTTTTATGCGTTGATAAATATGACCACGTGGGTTTATTTTTCGTTTTCCTTGTATGCATATCGTGTGATTATTGAAAACTTTAAATTAGTACAGTCATTATCCTGTTGTTTCATTATTATTATTGTTTTTAACATAATTCTGCCGTGTAATCGTCGAGATACATCTGCATATGGGAAATGAATTAGTTTGTTTGTGGTTTAATCATATGAAAGCAATGTTGTTACATCTCGAGTTCAGGTATATTGTATCTCCTTTAAAGTTTCCATATAGAGAGGATTCGGATTATTAGTATAGACTTCCTATATTTTATAATTACAGGGTCAAGACGTCAATCACTTTCACCTGCTCCATATTTGATTTCTAACGTCGGAATTGGAGGAGATGTCGAACGATTGGGGAAAGGTAGGTCGATGCCAAAGTATAGTATGGACCATTACAAATATTGCGATCTTGATGCCATGAAGTAAACTGACCACGAACAATAAAGTTGATATGGTGTTGTCCTTCAACAATTTCAGAGTAACATACCTGACCTTTGTTTAAACACATTTGATATTGTGGGACATTTGTGTTAATATTGATAGTTGGTGAACATCTTTAAATACACCCAATGATTCCACTGCTACAGCTTTATATAAGCAAACCTTTAGCAACCATCTTTAGATCACCTAATCCAAAGGCTCAATGTGATCTATTTTCATCACTATACATCGTTTGTCTACCGTTGTTAACTATAAGCTTTAAACAACATGTACTCCTAAACCATCTGAGCAATTCCAACAACACACAAAATGAATTGGTGGTCCTCTTTCGAAGTAATTTCAACAAATTAAATTCCAATTCAAACTACTTTGGTTAATGCGGAATCAGAAAGGCGGCAACATGTTCAAAGTTAAAACAATATTCTTCTCCGAATCTGGACGTTCGATGCCGGTATAATTCTACAGACATGTTCCTTTGGTGACCCTCTACAAACGTGATAACGCCATACTAATTAGTTGAAAAACATTGCAGACAGGTGACATCAGAAAGCACGAAAAATGACAACATTTGAAAATTCAATTCTAAAGAAAGTGCTTATCTGATTTTAAGAAAGTTAAAAAGGAATCTTACTTATGTGACCTTTTACTCAGTTTATTCAAGCCGTATTGTTTGTTTTAAAATTATAGCAACCAGGCGTCATCACAAAATGCGTTATTTAATTTTAAGCTACAAATGACAATTCTTACCTTTCCACTGGACACATTTCAACTGACCTCACAGGAATGTTCCTTTCTACTCCGTTTACGTTTCCATATGAAGACGATTCGGATTATTTGTAAAGACTTGCAAGAGTTTATATCTACAGTCGATAGGGTTGTAATGATCCATTCGAATATTCGATATATTCGAATACATGTCTGTCCGATATGTATTCACCCAGACCCGAATATTTACGAATATAATTCAAAGCTGCATGATTTAAACTTAAATCAATTTAGTTGACCTACAAACACCATACATTTGTCACACTTCTTCAATTTCATAGCGCAGTCGGTAATATATTAATTATGTTCCCAAACCCACAAGAGCTTACCACTTTATTTGTTTGAGACACATTTGTAATTCATTTTCTCATAATATAGTTCATGTTGTGTTCGTTACGATGTATTTTAAAAAAACGTTTGTGTGTGTTTTAATTTTCTTTTAATTAATTTTGAATTATAATTCAACGAAATGATTTATTATAATGACAACCAAAACCAGTCATCACAAAATAACAAACCCCGCGGAAATTGAAATTATTGAACCTTCGGCCAAATATGCGTCAGTTGTATAGGAAAATTTGCAATTTCCAAAAGGATTCAAGTGAGACTTTCCATTGCTCACTATCTGCAAAATTGGTAAACATTAACTCGGGTAACAACAACGCTACATTGAGTCCATAATTACCTCCCTTGTAAAATTAAAGTTCTTGACTAATAGTTAAATACGGTATTAACTTTTATACTATTCTAGTTTGATTTTATTTGTCAGAAGAGTAACAAGAGGTAATCATCAATCATTATACTATCCCGAATCTGAAGTCTGCTTTTTTTGTGTAAACATGTTTTAAAATTCATTACAGTTTTTCGTGAATAAATATTCCTATTCGTTACTCTGTATTCAAGATACCTGTCGTATTCACCACCTTGTGTATTCGTCACAGAGCGCAGTAGTCAACTATCTCGAGTTTTTCAAGATTTTACACAGTTTTTTCAGACTTCGGACTTGTAGAAAATTTCCAATGATTTGGAATAATTCCAAAACTTATTGATGCTAAAACATAGTATAACCCGGTAATAATAACCCGATACTGACGCTGTGAAACTGGCCGCAACGTACAGTTGAAATGGAGTTAAACTCCAACCATTTAACAGTGATCAATATTGATATTTTGTGAACATCGTAAACTAAACCTAATTAATAAACTGCTACAGCTTAATATAAGCAAACGTTTAAGCACCATTTTAATATCACCTTAGCCGAAGACTCAATGTGATCTATTCTGCCCGTCGTTAAGTTTTAGATTTAAATATCATCTCCTCTTAAACCACCGAAACATTCTACACAAAACATCACAGGACTGTTTCCTTGGTGGACCTCTTTTAAAGTTGTTTAAATATTTTAATTTCATTGAAAACTTTGGTTTCAGCAAAAAAAGCGAGGCAACATTAAAACACCTTAAACATCTTCCCCTCTGGATCTGCTTGTTCGATTAAAAAAAGTTGTTCAAGCCATACTGATTGGAAAAAAGGGCAAAATTTGAAAATTTGAAAATTCCTTATTTCTGAAAGTGCTTGCCTGATTTTAAGAACATTGAATAAGAATCGTACTGACACTCCTGATCAAACTTTGCGATATATTTCCAGTTGAATATTTGCTACTTATTAACTTTCAATCAGACGATCAATTAAATAAAGTTTATCTTGGAACAACCCTGGGAAATACGCATAACTATATAATCATGAATACAATCCACCTTGGCCTTCAAGTTACGTGATTAGCGTTAAGACTGACTGGCTGTTTTTTGAATAATGGACTAGCAGTAAATTACCCGGGAAACACAGTGATAAAACTGATTTTTTTAAAACGGGGTTAATCAACAAACAATCCATCAGTATACACAGAGGTTAAATGTCATTGGCATTTTTCCAACTTCAAAACCTGTGATGTTAGAGAGCTGATGGTGTGTATACTGATGGGACATAAGGTAAATATGCTTAAAAAACGCATAGATTAACGTATGGATAACATATGTTAAGGCGTTCTCAACTCAATGTCCCTGTAAATCGTTCACACATAAAACAAAAATGCAACAAACTACTTTGAAACATCTTAGACAGGAATCGGAACATTTCTGAATAAGAAGGTAAACAATTTTAAACCATTTTAGCAATTGGAAAAATATTGCTCATAATGAGTAGTGTTTATTTAGCCTGTAATCGAAGTGCTCAATGTGAGCTTGTGTGATCACTACCCGTCTGACGTTCGGCATCCGTCTTGGTCGTAGGCGTATGTGTATGTATGTTACAATTTTCCTTTAACAAATAAATTGGTACACATGTTAATTGGGTAACTCTCTTTCAATATTGTAGAAATGAATATTCTGATCCGTTGTAAAACATTGCTGCAAGTAGGCGGTGCTTGTTATATATAATGTAGTGAAAGCTTAAACAATATACTAGACCAAAAGTACTGGGACGCTCATTAGGTACATATATTTCTCAACTTTTCCTTGGTGTATCATATTTTAAGATTGCTTACATTATTCCGATTCGTTAGAGAATATTGCCGCAGGTATGCGGAGCTTGTATTGTTTTATATTTATATAAATATAGATACACGGAAAACTTTAAAAATCATCTTGTCTGGCCCGATTTGAATTATTTGAACATAATTTTGCACACATGTTTCATGCTTAACACTCTACAAAGCATGTTCAAACCATTTGATTCGTTGATAAATATGATCACGAGGGGGCTTTTCTCGTATTCCTTGTATGCATATCGTCAAAGTATTAAATGCTGCTCTTGTTTTGTTTCTGATTAGTGTTTTCAATATTCTGCTTTGAAGTCTGCGAAAATACATCTGAATAAAGGAAAAGCTTAGTTTGCTCGTGTTTTAATCCAAAGAAAGCACTTTTGTTACATAAGTTCATGTATATTCCATCTCAATTTTAAGTTTCCAAAATGGATATAATTTCGGATTATTGGTATAAACGTGTTATATTGTATAGCTTCAGAGTACAGAGATCATATAGAAGATATCGAACGATTGGAGAAAGGCGGACCTGTAGAAAATGCCGAACGATTGGAGAAAGGCGAACCTGTAGAAGATGTCGATCGATTGGAGAAAGGTGGACTTGAAGAAGATGTCGAAGGATTGGAGAACGTCTGTACTGTAGAAAATGTCGAACGATTTGAGAAAGGCGGATGTGTAGAAGATGTCAAACGATTGGAGAAAGGCGGACTTGTAGAAGATGTCGAACGATTGGGAAAAGGCGAACGTTTAGAAGATATCGAACGATTGGGGAAAGGCGGACTTGTAGAAGATGTCGAACTATTTGAGAAAAGCGGACCTGTAGAAGATGTCAAACGATTAGAGAAAGGGGAACATGTAGAATATATCAAACCATTGGGGAGAGGTAAACCTGTAGAAGATGTCGAACGATTGGATAAATGCGGATCCGTAGAAGATGACGAACGATTGGGGAAATGCGGACCTGGAGAAGATGTCGAACAATTGGAGAAAGACAGACTTGTAGAAGATGTCGAACAATTGGCGAAAGTTGGACTTGTAGAAGATCTTGAACGATGCGAGAGAGGCGGACTTGTAGAAGATGTGGAACGATTCGGGCAATCCGGAATTGTAGAAGATGTCGAACGATTGGAGAAATGCAAAGCTGTAGAAAATTTCGAACGATTGGGGGAACGCGGACCTTTAGAAAATATCGAACGATTGGAGAAAGGCGGACATGTAGAACATGTCGAACGATTTGGGCAAGGCGGACTTGTAGAAGATGTCGAACGATTTGGGAAAGGTAAGTTGATGCTAAAGCATAGAATATTCCGTCGACAATAACCTGATCCTCACGCCATAACTATACTTAGCTCAACAATGAAGTTGAAATTGCGGTACACTCAAACCAGTTCAGAGTATCAACCCTGAACTTTGCGCAAACACATTTGGTATTGTTCGAAATTGGTGTAAATATTGATATTTGGTGAACATCTTTCAACTACACCCAATGATTAATTAAACTGCTACAGTTTTATAAAAGCAAAGCGTTAAGCACCATTTTAGATCACCTAGGCCGAAGGTTTAATATGATCTATTTTTTATCAATCTCCGTCGTCAGTCTTTCGTCGTTAACTTTTAGCTTTAAACATTCTCATCTCCTAAACCAACAATTTCCACAACACAGAAGAAGAATGTTTCTTTGGTGGTTTTCTTTAAATATCGTTCAAAAAAATGTAATTCCATTGCAACGTTTGGTTAATGCGGCATCAGAAAGTGGCCAACGTGTCCAAAGTTTATAAATATTTTCCTCTAAATTTTGATGTTCGATGCTAATATAATTTGACAGAAATATTATTTTGATGACCCTACCGATTGGTCGAAAGCCATGACAGTTAGGTGGCATAAAAAAAGAGGCAAAATAACAAAATTTGACAATTCTATTTTAAAGAAAGTGCTTGTCTGATTTTTATAAAAGTGAAATAGAATCTTACATCAGTGACCCTTTACCTTTTTTGTTCAAGCCGTATTGATTGATTTTAAAATCATAGCAACCAGGCGTCATCATAAAAGGCGAAAATATAAATTTTCGCTAAAAATGACCACTTCCTCATTCCACTGGACCAATTTTCAGATATTTGCAGTTGCATATTTGCTACTACTTCGGTGATCGATTAAGAGTCATCTTTAGCCTTTTGCTTATCTTTTGCTTACCACTCAAATCAAAATGTAGATCTCAGGTAGGCGAAGTAAATCCAAATTTTGTAAATTGTTTCAACAATAAAGTCACAGGCTGTAGGCGTTATAACTCTATATATACAAATGTTTATTATTCAGTGTAGATATTTGCAAAGCATACTAGTTTGCAGTATGTTAACGCATGAATGAACGAGATAATGTTCACATGTGCTTGTAATAAATTCACGGATCCTCCGTTTTCATTCGGTAATTTATACATATTTACTTATGAATATACAAGTAAAAGATTGACATGTTCACCAGTTGTTTTAAGTGAGATTGTCAAGCTTTTTGATCTGTTTGATCAGCAAATGTGTTGTATTAGGAAAAAGATTAAAACATAATTGATTTAAAAATGGATATAAATGTATTCAATTTGATATAAATCATAACATGCAAAATCTAAGGGAGAAAGACAGGGATGAAACCGAAACAAACTGTAAACCATAACCTAATATGAGGGTGGGGGCACAACCTGAGAAATAACTAAAAGCTGTACGCGCACAGTAGAACACCCAATGGAACGTGTGAAGGCTCAAGTTAACTACGCTACAAGGTTACACGTACAACGACATCATAGCAGATAAATCAATGAGATTTCAGTACAATATTACAATTTTTCACATCTCAAATCTCGAACCCCATTATAGATGTTTTCGGCCATTTAGTTTTGAACAGATGTATAGTATTCTGACTTTCAGAGCTGCAGCACCCTCGCATGCGACTGCTGGCATGGTTTTCGTTATTTATATATAAATTATTTCTAGTTTCCTCAGTAGGTAGCCTTCAATTGAAAAGCTGCTCAAATTAAAGAAAACAGTGAAAGCATCGTATCCTCGAGTGTCCAGTTGTAGTGACTGTTATCTATTCATAGTTGTATTGACTTTGTTATATATTTATATAGTTGGTTTTATATACAATGATTCATATATTTCCGGTTATGTAGCAAAAAAGACCAACAACATTACAGTCAATTTACCAATAATTAAATTATATGCCAAGTATTTGTGTTACAATGTGCGATTTAACAAGAATGCAGGTATGGCTATTTAGCTACTCTTTGTTAAAGTATGAACGTGTGACCAGAGCTCAGTCGGTGGAGTACTTGCCAAGAAAGCGAGAGGTCCCGGGTTCGAGCCCCGGACTGGCTGCATGTTTTTCACTCCTTGTGACACTTAAATATGTCTATTTTCTTTTAAAAATAGTTTGTATTAGTTCTGTAATAATGTTACTGTCAGCTATTTAACAGCATGCTTACAATTCAATTTTAAGTTCGAACAAATTATCGTATTTGTTCTGCTAAATATGTTATTTACATTGTAGATGGAGATTTGCATTCCCGTTTGCAGCAATCGGAAACAAAGGCCGCCGATGTAGATGAACCTGTAAGCGAACCAGGTCAGTAACTCAACTTCAACTGGCTGTTTGATTACTCTTTGAGTAAATCAGTAAATAAATGCATGCGCAAAGGGCTATTACTAAACACGCACATACGTGCCCACCTTCTACGCTAATCGATTTAAACGTGTTTTTATATTATTAACGGTTATGACCAAATTACTTATTGCAAATTGCTGGTTTTAAGAGTAGTATGACTTGAATGATGAACTGATATACACATGTAGTGAATGAAACTTTGGTTAGGTAGTCAACACGTTTAAGACTAGTTCCTTGATTCAGAGTGTCGATGAAAAATTAGCTTCCAAATATATGCAACTTGTTAATCGAATAGCAAATCTACATTTGCTTTAATGCAATGTTCATGATTTCTTTAAAAACGATACATAAGAAACGTTCTATACAATTACGGTATTAACTAAACATTTCAAACAGTGAAAGGCGAAAATTAAAAGTAAAAAGATACGGATTCACAAAACGATATAGATTAGGAAAAAAATAAGCTCAAAGGGGTTTATTTTCTTATTTTTTTTGACAATATTGTTATAGGATTTAAACTGACGCAATGTCACATTATTTGAACTGACTGGTAAACATATTTAGTAATGGTACAGTTCAGTTGGACATGACTTTTGAAGTTAAAGATGCTGAACTGCAGAAAGAGATACAAATTTTGAAATGTTGAAACTTCTGCAATTATTGCGGCTACTAACAACAAACAAATTAATACGTAATTCAGAACTACTTTGGCGGTTAATGTTGAAAAACACTATGAGATACATACCCGGTAAAATGGAGCATATACCTGATCAATGTTTACATGTTTATGATACGGTTAAGGTAAAGTCAAAAGTTATGTTCTGACGTCGAATTGCGATCGTTCATTTCAAAGTTCTGTTTATTGCGTACACGAGTTAGATCACACAAAAGAAACACTGCACGTGTATGACCTAAAATGTCGAGAAAGAGTGTTGTTATTAAAGATTAACTAAACGACAATAATTTTCAACATGTGTTTCACTTCTGCTTTTAATTTCATTTCAGAAAGCTTCATTGGTTATTGAAAACAAAATGCTCACACCTAATATCTATGAGCGAGAAAACCTATTCATGGGTTTCTGTCGTATACAATCTATTTTCTGGAGTTCAGCACTTTTTAAGTATGACTTTTTAAGTTGAATTTCGTTTAATATCGAAAATATTCGTGGGCTTGCAGGTCATTTCGTCCAGTGTTAATTTACAAGTCAACAAATATTCCAAACATTTGCAGATTTTCAAACGGAATTGCCGAGCCTATGTTTTTTTTGGTAAAATTCAACATTGCACTGAAATAGAAAAGCCCGAATTGGCATATTTAACTTGAGTTTTGGTTATCTGAGCTGTAAATTCAGACAACGCTTAAAGGAATGCGTTAATCATACTGTGTAGCCCATACACAACACCATTTTAGAAATGTTCTTGTATACTATATCTAGAAAACTTGCATATAGACTCCTGTCGAAATACAGTGGGGTATACATCAAACTCGAACAACTAGTGCTTACTCTACACATAAAGTATACAAATGTTAATGTACATTCAATATCAGAAAAAACGTCTTTAAGGCGTAGTGTTTTACTCTTTAAAAGGACTGGAGAGTAACAACTTCTTGACAACATGTAAACAAGTTTCTATAGAGGATCCTTGTAACAAGAATTAATTACCACTTTAATTTGAGGAATAGATAGGTTGTAAACATAAACTCATCTACAATGCAATAATTATTCAGCTTTTTCGTATGATACATATGTCTAACGTAAACAAATTGTCATAGTTTAAAAAATATTGCTGCGTTATTAATGAAGTGGACTTTAAACATGAGCGAATGGAAATGTTTTGAAGAACACAATATTTACAAATTAATGCAAATAAATTTCGATCGGATTGTTATCAAATATCTTACCTAAGTTTAACGTAGATAATGTGGTAGCTATAACACTAGGTAACTCGGGCAAACGTTCGAATAAGATTATGAACACTCTTAAAGTAACGAAAGTTTATCAAAACATTTTTCTCTATTTCAATCAACATAACATTTACTAAAATCAAGGTCAAAGGTGGCAGAACTTGACATTGGTTAGGTAACTTAATGTTAAAATCACATCAGAAGACTTTTCACAAACACGTCTCTATTAAGTTCAAAACTGGGTCATGAGAGGTCAAAAACTAGGTCACTATAATCCATTTTGTATATTCAATCTTCATGAAATTTAAACACAATCATGGTGATTGCAAAAGTTACTTACAATTTAATGCAGTAGTATATATCATGTTATATGACATGTGTGAATAAACATATATAGATATATATACATGTAGTGATTTTATTATTTATATCATGACATGTTGATAAAACTGCATTGACAGACACCTTTATCGTTATGTTTTATCGACTTCTTTTACTTATTGTTTGCATATTGATACCATTTGATATCTTCAAGGGCAAGATATTCCGAGATCCTTTTTTTAATTCCAATGTAATCTGTTTCGTCAAACCCAATAGTCATTTTGTCAAACAACGTTTCATGCCTCTGAAGCGAACAAATTAAAAAAAAACATCTTAAGAAAAGGAGACACTGAGATATCTTGCATTTTCAAACAGATATCAGAACATTCTTCAAAGTCTTCTAGATTTCCATCAATGTCCCTGCTCATTTTAGTGAGTAATCCAGGGCCTCATGTCCCTTTTGGTTTGTTTAAATCATTGTAAGTGGCCATCAGAACATTCTACTCCCTGTCAAGTTAAGTCACCAAACTAGACACTTGGTCAACGCATTTTAGAACACAGTTAACGCCACAATTTTAATTAAATTTTAATGAAATGCCATCAGAACATTCATCTCATTCAAATCTACGTCAAGTTCAAAACTAGGTCACATGGGATTAAAAACAAACTCACATTTTTAGCTCACCTATGCACGAAATGCAAGATGAGTTATGGTTATCACATTTTGTCCGGCGTCCGTGAGTCGGCCGTCGTGCGCCGTGCGTCGCAACATAAGCCATTGTGAACTCTATACAGACTACATTTTGCATCCGATCATCATGCAAGTTTATCAGAAAATTCATCTCTTGGACATGTTTGTCGTAGTGAAATATAGGGCAACTTCAAAACTGGGTTATATCCGGTCAAAACATAGGTCACTAGTTCAAACTCCAAAAGCCATTTCTTTCACTTGAGCATGTCGATACTTTGCGCTGTCATGTCCAGTCAAAAACTAGGTCACTAGTTCAAATTTAAGGAATATCTTGTTAACACTCAGGTGACCGATCCAGGGCCATCATGAAGCTCTTGTTCCCTTCGAAATATTGGTTAAAGTTTTGCGTTCAACTAAATTAAGAGTCCATATCTCAGTATTTACTTAATGCATTGCGTTGAAATTTCATACAACCCTACCCAACTATATCACCTATGTAGATTATGAAGTAAGATTACTCTATCCTGCATTTAATGCAAGTTATGGTCCTTTTTTACTTAGAAATTTTGGTTAAGGTTTTTCGTTTAACTAAATATCTCAGTATTTATTGAAAAATCATACAACCCTACCTACATGTAACTATCACACCCATGTATATTATTATTTTTACTCTAAACATTTGGTTAAAGTTTTGCGTGCAACTACGTTAAAGTAACATCATAGCTTGGTAACCGCTTGATAATTTTTATGAAACTGTATACATCCCTTCCCAATCACCACACCTATGTAAACATTAAAGTATGGTGGGTGGACTAGTCGATCACGCTGTCCTCCGTCTCTTGTTTTTTCACAAATTGTACCTTGGTATGTTTAAGAATTTGCATATTTCTGCTGTGGACTTTACATACGTTTGATTCTTTAAATGACATTATCTAGTATATATTAAGAAACGACGTAGACAATCTATGTCTCTGATATATCATATGTGTTAATCTAGTATATCCCTGCATTGTTAGCTCTTATTAAAATTGTATGATGAGTAAAACGGAAATTGGAACATAATTTTAA
>JAUELF010232098.1:0-13442 GCA_031471495.1 Clinocardium nuttallii
ACTAACCTTTTCCCACATAAAAAAATCTACAACAGATTACTTTGAAAATATGTAGCGAAAATATTGAAAATCTATATACATGTACTGGTAAATGAAAGTTTGATTATTGAATAGAGATTAAAACTTTGTGGCAAACGCCGCCTGCTGCAGATGCGACAATGGAAAACCCATAAATTAATTGCCAAAAACAATTAAGCCATTTTCCATTTATTTGTCCATTTCCAGTTAATCAAAATTACACTACCATCATCATTCGACTTATTAAATATATTTTTAAAAGCAGCAGAATTTGAACAACTGACACAATATTATGAGTTGGTTTGCTGCATACAATATTTCATGGATCTATTTTAAAGGGCCTGCATGAATAATGTAACCATCATGTCTTTTTATGATTGATTCCATCTGAAATTCTAATGTGTAGCAATGTAATGTCAGTTATTGGTCTAAGAGTATACCATCATGTTTATTGATTGATTCCTGCTTTATCTGGACACTAAAGTTATATAACATCCATGGAGACAGTTGACCATTTGAAACTCCAAATGTGTAGCGTGCAATAGTTCATTGGTCTAAGAGTATACCATCATGTTTATTGATGACTGACTCCTGCTTTATCTGGACAATACAGATATCTAACATCCTTGGAAACAGTTGACTGAGGTGACCATTAAATGAAACTCCAAATGTGTAGTGTGCAATAGTTCATTGGTCTAAGAGTAATACCATCATGTTAATTGATGACTGACTCATGGTTTCTGGCTTTTCTGGCAATGTTTCTTATGTGGGACAATAAAAAGGTTTATAACATCCTTGGAGACTTGACCAATCTGACACCCCCCTATTTAGGTGCATCATTGGTCTAAGAGTATACCATCATGGTTATTGCTGATTGACTCTCGCTTTATATGGCAAGGTTGGACACTAAAGTAATATAACATCCTTGGAGACTTGACCATCACACACTCCTGGGGTGAAGCATGCAATAATTCATGAGTCTGAGAGTAAGCCATCATGGTTATTGATGATGATTTATAAGGTTACAGGCTGCTGGTGAATTATTCATGGATCAACTGGATGGAAACCAAGTGATTTGTAATGGCCAGACTGTGGGTCCTTGTCTTCTGTCTTATACAATAACCTACTACTGGGACTGTACACATAGGAAAGGTCTAAATCAGATTTGATGCATACCCATGTGGCGGAAGGCTTTTTAAAACATTGTGGCAAAGTCGGAAATTACTAATAATAATTTGCCGTAATATTTTCCGCATTATAATTACTATAATTTGCCCATTGGTGAAGAACGAGTGACGCTCAGTCACAATGACTTTTCTCAATCATTGGAAAGAATGAATGGCCAAGCCAGGATCCAACCTTATGACCCCCAAGTCCAATGGACTGATGGCCCTTGTTGTTACCGACTGAGCTATTGCAGATTGGCAGGTGAAATTTTAGAAAACCTTTTAGAACAATCTAGAAACTGCCATTTATTCTCTCTGATGATTGACAAAAGTCTTTGTGACTAGTGCCTGTCTTCAGAGTGTCACCAATCGGATAAACAGTCTATATGGGAAGGTAGCCAGTTGCCTTGGAAGAATGGTAATTATAATGATAATAATAAAGACTTTATTTAAAGAGGCAAATGGTGTGTCACCGGGAGTACTTATTTGACAAGGCCTGATAACAGTCATGTTTTGTGAACTGGTCTCCGTGATATGACTGAAATACCTTTTAAAACGGTCTTAAACCCCAATCATCATAAAGCCTATCCTAAAAGTCAAGAGATTCACAATCCTAAATAAAACGGACAACAAAATGGGTTTTGTCAATCCATTGATATGTGTTTTAACTTTGAATGTCACAAATTCTGTCATTCTCACTTGGCAACACTCTTCAATTTTTAGAAAAGTAAAATGGATTAGTAAGCATTATTTGCCAAATGGTAACACCACTTTGTCTTATTAAATGTATATGTCAACCAATCTTGTGATAGACGAGACAAATCTAGATTTTATAAGAGTCAAGAAGTCCAAATACTTCATTGTGACTTACTCGCCAAATGGTGCTATTAAACCAAATGGGTTATTGGTGCATTAATACAAACAGTGAAGACTCAGGCAAAACCTGTGTACGACGCAAAGTTGCCTTTACAGTCAGCCAACTTATAATGATCAAAAAGGGTCATAGATGTTTACTGCCGAACAACAAGAATTGTTTCCCCACTGAAATCAGTCTTATATTCCTTTTAAGCGTTTAATTACTACATAATTAATTAGAATGAACAACTTTAATGTTATTTGCTCTGCACAGCGTTTGTATCCAAAGCGAGACTTCAACCTGAGTAGTCCTATAGCTCTCCAAAAGCAGGCTCCACATCTTGCGGTAGCAGACTCCAAACTGGCACTACACCTATATAGTATTTCAAACAATGATGTAATACTAAGACCCCAATTTGCTTAATGATGTTCATCCAAAGAAAAATGAACCCTTCCCACTTGAAGAGGCATTTTGGCACATCTGCAGCAGACAACCTTTGTTAACATTGAGGCATAAGAAGAGACTGCTTTTTCATTTTCCAAAATGTTTTCAACTCTGCACAGTAACTTAGAGCTGTTATTTATATAGATTTTCCATAATTTGCCAGAATGCCTTCAAAGTTGTTTACTGCAAATTCATTGTATGTTGGAAAAGGGGGTAAAACATTTACCACCTGTTTTATTATTAGTTCTGTTAGTGGAAACTTCTTTTAAATCATGTGAGGGTTAAAAAGTCTGGGGGAATACTGTATTTAAAGACCTATGTGCATTTTAAAATTCAATAAAACTATCAGACCTTGTAAATTCTAGCTAAGAGGAATGGCATACCAAAAAAAAACTTCAGATAAAAGAGGGGGAAAGCCCGCTGTATTTCTTTTTCAATATTTGATAAGAGTACAGACTCCAGTTTATGTTTGTACAAATAGCCTAGTAGACACCAAACCTGCCTATCAGATGGAATAAACATTGATTCTTAATGCAAGTCCAAAAACGGTCTGTAAATGTACCCTTTTCCTGATAATGGATACATTGTGATATTTAACTCTCGAATCAAATGACCTTCGAACACATTGTGAAAAAAGAAGGAATTTAATAAAATCATGTTTACACTTCAATCACGAAAAAGAATCTGTACAGAATTTTGGGAAATATTTGATTGATTGATTTTGGTTAAACGCCGTTTTCAACATTATTTTCTGTCATATCAAGCCAGTTCACCTACTCATATGTTTCCTGGTTTGCTCATACCAGTACTCTACACAACATACTTTCCAAGTAACTGGCTGCTTTTTCACATAGACTGTTATGTTTGCCCATTGGAGAAAGACAAATGACGCTTGCTAATCATAGTGACTTTGTGTCAAATGTCGGAAAGAATGTTGGCAAAGCTGGTGTTCAAACTCACAACCCCTGGATTGACAGCCAGCGTCACAACCAATTACTGAGCTGCTGGGGCTCAAATTCATATGGGTCTTAATTCTTATGGAGTCTTGGATCGCATGGCAAGCTTGGAATTCGTTAGCTTTAATTGTGATGTACAGTGATGGTGGCCCAGTGAGTGAGTGAGTGATTGCTTACCAACCTTTTCTCATTCTCAAGGGGGAGTTTCATGATCTCAAAGTGGGTGATGGGGGTTTGTTGTAGGAGATTTTCTGTAAGATTACTGATTGATTGATTGTTTGGTGTTTTATGTCACTTTCAACAGTTTTCAAATATATCACAGCATTTCCTGGGTAAGTAAAACTTTTACCAGTACACCTGGTCCAGGGCCTACTTTTTTTTTTAGAAAACATGAGTTTTACATTACAATCGTGGTGGTGGGATGGGGTCAACAGACTCATGTTTGAATCTGGAGGGTTGGTTACATAAAGCATGGCTAAATACCATAATTTTCAGGGACTGAAATGTAAAATGTTACAGTACAATAATATATAGATTTTCATTCTCGAATAGTTAAACAAGTCAAAAGTATCATTTTAAATTAACCCCTGTAAAAAAATCGTAAAATCATTAATACTGATGACAAAAGGCTTAACACCCAAATAGTTCAAATAAAATATCTATATAAGTTGTAATATACATGTAAGGTCACCGGTTTATTAAATGTATTCAGGTAAGAGTCAGTAACCCACATCATAGGGTTTGGATGGATGAAAAGCGATATTTTAGGGAAAAGAGCTGTAAAACATTCACTGTTTGCATAATGTAACAAGATACTTTCAGGTTTTACCATTAGCTCTATAATATATCGATCTCCAGGTCATTTGTGCTGACAAGAAGTGGCCCTGGACGTCGACAATTCAGTTCTTGGACACTCTTAGATGACATTAATTCTCCAAAATTGATGGGTTATTGATGGATGATGCATTGATTGGCTCTTCATCCCCAAAGAAAACAATTTTGATGACTCTGTCTTAGACTAGTTGACATTGTTGAAAAGGGATAATTAAAAACATGATCAATCAAGAAGTTGGCACATTTTAAGCTTGACTGTCTTTTGAAGAAAAAAAAGTCTCACAGGGTACCTCATAACTCAAAAACAGTAACACATATTTAAATGAAACTTGGTACACATGTTCCTATGAACAATATGCATGTCTATACCAAGTAAGATAACTAGACAGTCGAACCTGTGTTGGGGTTCACCTCTGTTTATAATGCAGCCAACTTGTATTAAGCAGCCACCTGTTTACAGCAGCCAAATTTTAACTCTCCCTTGGGTGGCTGCTTAAGACAAGTTTGACTATATGGCTTAAATAATTATTCACAATGCCCCTTTTTTCATTTTGGAAAAATTTATGAGTGTTGACGTTCTCTCTGTGCAGCGTCTTGTTGATTATTTACTTTAATTTTATATCTAACTTTCTCTATAAACAAAGAAAGTTCTGAGAATGTGCTAGCCAGAAGTTTTTCAAACCTCTGAAGACTAATCCATCGTCTGGTGTAATCAAAAGTTTAAGCTCTCATCCATTATTACTTTATTAGTTAAATATTAGAAAATATTTTTGGTTTATCATAACATTTTTGAAAGGCCTTATCTCCTTTTATTGCAGTGTTTTCAAAATTGTCTTCTGCATACACATCAGATTTTGTATGTAACTTAGTTAAAGACTTGTTGGGTTCAGTTCTGTGATCTGTCATCACCACTTAATTTGAATTTAGATCGTTCTGACACATCTTAGATTTAGATCCGAAATTCTCTCTATAAAAAAGGTTGGTTTTATCTATGTTCTGACCCTATGGTAATTGACCCTTTCCCTCATATAGACACTTTTTGACGCCTCTGCAACAGAAGACTTTTGAAAACAATGTGGCAAAAGGAGAAATTGCTCACAACGAGCATTCTACTTTTGCCACAATTTTTTTCAGTAATTATTATATTCATTTATAGAGATTTTCCCTGTTTTGTGTTAGTAAGATGCTTTCAAAGTGTCTGCTGCAGATTTAATGTATGTAGGTAAATTAATGGTTTAAGAAACCAATTTATAGGTTGTCCATTATTTGATATTTAGGCTTTATAATGTGTCTTGTGAAGATCATTTTCCAGCCATGCAAAATAATTCCTTTTTGTGTTACAGAAAAATTCTTCAAATATTGACATGTTCTGTACATTTGGTTTTACTCGAGATTCCTTGATGACCCACTCACTGTGGTCATTATGAATTAGAAGGATATGAAAAATGGGCATTCTTGGAAATTCGGGTTCCCATGCAGTCTGTGACCTGAGTAGTTGTAACGTGCTAAGACCATGCTTTAGGTTTCGTTTTCCTTCAACTTATTTTTAAAACTTAATAATTACTACCGGGTATTCCTTAATGTTTTTGATTTTTTTGTTCTTCATAAAAAAAAGAAGGAAAGTAAATATGTTTAATTTTTGCCAAACTTCATAGTGTTACTTACAGTGAATGAGAAAAAATGCTTACTTAAATTTGAAAAAAAAAAATCCTTCTTCAATGTTTTCAAATTAAGCTAAATATGCTGAGGGCATCTAAAATTGATTGTGTAGGGAATGGGTTAAACCAATGCATTGGTGTGTCAATCAATAGTAAGCTTTTCAGGACAATCATGATCAGATGGTATAAAGTACCTTTTAAGGGGGAGCATATAGTCGTAGTTTCAAACACCGTCCATACCCTTTTGTCTGGGCTAGTAACCTCGACGACTACTGACTGGACTTCAAGAAAGTTTAAAGGATTTTTGCTTAATTAACAAGAGGAGATGTGCCTTTATCAACACATTCTGATTCAAGGATTGTTCACAGAGTTATTGCCCTTTTAATTCCAATGTCCACCTGTCTCACTTTTGACTCGGCTATTTCTCAGTTACCACTGACTTGAATTGAATGAAACTGGGTGAGAAGCTTCAGTAACAAGAGCAGATCTGGTTATATCATCACATTCCAGTTCGATGATTTTCACAATTTTTGTTCTTTTAATTTCTATCATTGCTGCTTTCTCAGCAATCACTGACTTGAATTCAATGAACCTTTCGGTTTGATGTTTGATTTCACAGAGTTATTGCCATTTTAATTCCAATGTCCACCTGTCTCACTTTTGACTCGGCTATTTCTCAGTTACCACTGACTTGAATTCAATGAAACTGCATGGATGAGAAGCTTCAGTTAAATAAGAGCAGACTTATTGTGGTTATATCATTACATTCCTGTTCGATGATATTTTCACAATTATTGTTCTTTTAATTTCTATCATTGCTGCTTTCTCAGCAATCACTGACTTGAATTCAATGAACCTTCCGGTTTGATGTTTGATTTCACAGAGTTATTGCCATTTTATTTGATATGACATATGAGAATTTGTGTCTGGCTGGGCTAGCCTATCTCTCAGCAACCATCAGTAGGAATTAAATGATACTCAGAGGGAAGCTTCACTCTTACAAGAGGAAATGTGTATGTTTAATTAACATATTACCGCTGATTGATTTTTACACAGAATTAGCATTTTGAATTTCTGTGTTTGATATTTACTTAGCTATTCAATAATGACACTTTAAGGGAAGAGTCATATTTAGCAATGGGAGATGGGCATTTTATAACTATTTCCTCTTTTAAACTCACATTTCTTACAATTTACTTACCCAATTGATTTTACTGCATATAGTAGTAGTATATTGTAGAAACACTCCTGTGTCCTTATGTTGGAGAGCATACATCAGTTCCACTGATGTCTTGTTTCATATTTTATGCTATTTTCAATGGTATTTTAGTTATATAAAATAGAACATTAATTTTGTGTATTACCCCTGGATGACTAACCAGTACTAGCAATATAGCAAATGCGTCTTGACAAAGGAAACTCCTAGATGAAAACCTCAAGGGGGATTGAAACCATGCAGACTGCCTGTTCTCAAATAAACCTGATGTTTACCAGTTGACCATAGTTGATTCAGACATTTCTTTATCAGATATATCCTGAAATTGATCTTTGGAAAAGAATCGGATATATCTTTAAAATCAACGTTACAATGAAGATTTTTTTTAATTATTTCTCTTGTATGCAATGTGTTCAATTTTGAAGAGTACAAAATGTCATACTGCGCAACACAACAGCCAGCATCAGAACCCTAGAAAAAAGGCATATCTTTGAAACCATCATTTGACCTTCTCAAACCCTTGGTTTTCTTCAGAATTTTCTGAGTCCATGATATGGGAATACCAACACTTCTGCGTTGTTTCATAAGATAAATATTGTCTGGCAAAGATCCAGCTTGGACAGTTTACTCCCACATATCTAAGGTCTCTGAACATTCTCAGAGTTTTCTACTTCAAGACATGCCTTTTTAATCACTCTCTTATCATTCCATGTAGAAATCATCTGCAATTGCAATGCAGTACACAAAAGCCCGTTTCTATGGGTAGAACTACTCTTTATTCATAGAAAAGAAGTTTTTGAAATGATAGGATTACCTTCGCTGTCTCTAGATGGCCCTGCAATTTGCATAATAATAGAAGAGGCACAATATTCCTGTATTGTTACTCTCCAGATGCCTCGTATGTTTTTTGTCATGTTTGTACTAAAAGCTAGCCAATTTGTTATAGATGCACAAATAGCCAAGACAAGATATATGGCTGTGGCAGGGGGTTGTGGATCTCGAGGCATATTGTATTTTCTTAATAAATAAGAATACCTTATAACATGATATTTTGTAGATTTGTAAAAAACAAAACTTTTGGAAATTTAAGAGAAACACATACAATTTTTAAATAGACTTCTGCATCTGAGATACTGAGAAGAGAACATGATGGATAAAGTAAGAAGAATAAAGAATAAAGCTGAAATGTAAATTCAAACCTCAGATAAACCATATTTGCTCACCTAATTTGAAAATGGTAGTAGAATTATGAAGATAGTTTCCTGGTAAATACCTTTTTCTCCTACAACAATTCCCAGCAGGTGTCTTTAAACATATTTTGTCAAACAATAGAAACTATCTAGAATTTAATGGATAACCAATGCCTAAAAGTGGAAAACATTGTGGCAAAAGGAGAAATTGCTCGTTTTTTGCAATTTCTTCTTTTGTCGCTATGTTTTCAAAAAGCTGTCTGCTGGCAGAGGCGTCAGAAAGCATCTATACGAGGGAAAGGGTTTATCACTCCATTGTTACATGGATACATTTCCGCATGTTAATGCATTTTGACACCTCTGTGAGCAGGCATTTGTTGAAAGCATTGGGGCAAAAGGAGAAATTGCTCATTGTGACCAATTTCACCTTTTTGCGTATTCATTATCGGTATTAAACCATGAAACTATTTATTCTTTCATTTATAGAGAACTTATCATATTCTTGCCGAGACGTTTTTAAAGTCATCGGCTGCAGTTTTGTTTAGATTGGCTTAATTGTGTTGGGAAAAATACATTTGGAAGTGCAGCATATCATGATGTCTATACTGCTATAACAATTCTGTTGCAATCGTAAGGTTTTTTATGGAATAATAAAGTAATCTTTCTGTGACAATTTTACTCTGAATGTACCACAATCACAATATGCATGCAAACTAAGCTATTATAATTTCCGTCGCTAAATTAATATTTCCATCAACATGATTAAGTACACTTTCTGCGCAATGTTCATGTCTTGGGGTTTTTAAATTGGGAAATTTAGAGAATTTCCGTCTCCAACCCACTCAGCACACAATGTTTTAGGTAAAACTTTTTCTAGGTAAAACTTTTTCCTTAAGGAATTCTTCACAATTCTTTTTTTACTGAAATTTCTTGTTATATTTTTTTATCATGACTAATGTACTGAGAAGAGAAGCCATGCTTGAGAATCAAAATGGATACTGCAAGTAGATTTTCAGGTTGACCTTAACCCTTTCCCTCATGTAGACGCTTTTTGATGCCTCTGCAGCAGACGGCTTTTTGAAAACATAGTGTCAAAAGAAGAAACTGCACAAAACGTGCAATTTCACCTTTTGACACAATGTTTACCACTTTTAGTCATAGGTTATCCATTTAATTAAAGAGATTTTCTATTTTTTGACAAAATATGTTCAAAGTCGTCTGCTGCAAAATTGTCGTATGAGGGGAAGGGTTAATCTACAATAATTGTAAAAAGCCTAAGGTTGCATGTTTTGCAGAGCACCACCCAAGTTTGATAGAATAATTATTTTTCGTGATTTAATCCTTTCCCTCATACAGCAAAACTGAAGCAGATGGTTGAAAACATGGTAAAAAAAACCTCAATTTTTCATAAAAGATGGCTTCTTTAGTCAAATAAAGTTGAAAACATTGTGGCCAAAGGTGAAATTGCTCATCATGATATCATGAGCAATTTCACCTTGGGCCACAATGTTTTCTAAAGATGTCTTCTGTAATTGCGTAAAAATGTGTCTGCAAGTGTGAAAGGGTTAAATTCCAATTTTTTCCAGCTTTTATCGATCAACAACTGGATTAGAGCTATTTCTATGATGAGAGCGAAAAATTTGAATCCTATTTGTGCACCAGTCTATATTAAATTCCTTACATGAATGCTTCTCCCTGAGCGCAAAACAGACAATATTTATGGTTTTGGGGAATAGAATAACAAAACGTAGTCTTCTGGCAGCACCAGAAAAGGGATTAAAAGAGTCAAAACATTGCCTTTAGGTGGTACCAGAAAATGGATAGAAAGGCAAACAAATCTAATTCTTATTTCTTTAAGTGCACCAGGTCTGATTTCTTCAAGATAATGTTTGTTCTTAGATGACCCTCTACAAAAATGTTCAAGTGATAATGATTGGTTGTTAAGCAATGCCAGGCAGGTACGTCGCTGCCAAACCCAAGAATTTTGGTACATTTTTTAATTGAAAATTCTAAAGGAAAATGAGAGCTTTTTGTGTGCAAATACCTTATGCTCTTATACCAAAATGTTCACATCTGATGGCTGTAGTAAGAGAAATGGTAAATGAACAGACAATTTCTATTTTCAGATGTATCTGTGGAATATAGACATGGGTTGTCCGTGTTTACAGTGCCTTTGCCATCGAGGAGGGATTCCTGTGAATTTGTGCTCAAACCTGTCTCACACACCGTCAGAGATTTTATCACCTTCCTGCAACAAGAGGACAAAGGCATTGACCGAGTGACAGTGTTCAACCAAAGTAAGTCCTTGTAGCATTTCTTAACCTGAAATGTTCACCCTTCCCTATTTATCCTTTGATGCATCTGCTTTTGCCTCAATGTTTTGAACTATTTTCAATAAAGTTGTTGGCATCCGATTTTAATTTAAAGACGAATCCTCTTAACCATCAAAGGCACCTTTTGTAGCATTGGAACTGACAACCCCAGATCAAATTAGCCCTCAGTGTTATTGACTTTTCTATCACCGATCAAAATTTGGGTTTATACTATTACCTTTTCTTGGGGGATTTGTAATACCCAACTAAATGCAAATACTTTAATAAAGGACTTTAATTTCAAAATTGTTGGAAATGGAGAAATATAAATCGCTTTTCTCACAATGTTTTCAATTTGTTTACTGAAAAGATGTCAGATGTTGGCTGTATGAAGGAAAGAATGAAGTGAGTCTTTATCATGCCCCCTTTTAAAGAAAGAGGGGTATAATGCTTTGCACATGTCGGTCGGTAGTTCGGTCCGTCCGTCCGTCTGGAGACCAAAGCTTGTCCAGGTGATAACTCAACAATGCCTCGACCTATGGTCCTCAAACTTGGAGGTTCGGCCTAACCAGAAGATGAACCCTATTTATTTTGAGGTCAAAGGTCAAGGTCACAGTGACCTTGAACAAAAAAACCTTGTCCGTGTCCGACTGATAACTCGATATTGCCTGCACCCATGGTCCTCAAATTTGACATGGAGGCTGGGGGTGACCTGTTTATGAACCCTTTTGCTTTTCGAGGTCATCATGTCAAAGGTCACAGTGACCTTGAACTTGAAAGGCTTGTCTGAGTGATAACTTGACATTGCCTTGCCTGCATCCATGGCCCTCAAATTTGACATGGAGGTTTGGGATGACCAGTAGATGACCCCTTATAGTTTTTGAGGTCATCATGACAAAGGTCAAGGTCACAGTGACCTTGAACGCAAAAGGCTTGAACCTGAAAAGTTTGTCCGAGTGATCACTGGGAATTGCCTGCACCCATGGCCCTCAAACTTGACATGGAGGCTGGGGGTGACTAGTAGATGACCCCCTTTGATTTTGAGGTAACTGTCCAAATATTCCTGTCAACATGGCACTCAGGGGGGCATAATGTTTGACAAACATCTCTTGTTTTATACAGTGTAGCAAATGTAGACATCAGGTTTACTTACCACATTTCTTTTGTTGCCTGCCTTGACAGGAAGCCAAATAGAGATCACTTCTTGATTGTCTATCCATCACACTTTCATTTACTTACATGAGCGGAAGACAGTTAAGCATTAAGATTGGTTTTCATACCATGTTGTGTAACTGTTTCTGGACAACTCTGTAGTACAAGGAGTGGTTTTCTGACCTTGGTTGGTAACTGTTTTTGGACATTTTTGTCAAGGTAATAATTGTAACCAGGTAGATGTTTATCAATATGGTTATAAATGTTTAAATCATGTTTCATTTTCATTTGTTCATTACTGTTCAGTGTTTTGGCTAGAATGCTCCTTTCACACTACTAGATAGCTTGACTATATTCAGAGGATATGAGAGGCTGAGAGCTATTCAACTCACCCTGGCGTTGGGGCCACACCTTGGTAAAGGTTGCATGCAGGTATATAAACAACATAGCTCAAGCTCACTTGATGTATTGCATTGAAACTTTCTACAAGGCTTCCCAACCATCACAACGCTGTAATTAATCAAGTAACTCTTTCCTGCATTAATTGCAAATTATGGCCCTCTTTTAGATTACCTGAGCTGAAGGCTCAATGTGATCTATTCTGATCACTCTCTGTCTGTCCGTCCGTCGTCAACTTTTAGCTTTAAACATCATTTCCTCCTGAACCGCAGGAACAATTTCCACACAAATCACAGGAATGTATCTTTGGTGGTCCTCTTTCAAAAGCGTTCAACAATTTAAATTCCATTGAGAACTTTGGTTGCTGGGGCATTAGAAAGGGGGCAAAATGTCCAAACTTTAAAAATTCTTCTCCTCTGAATTTGCCAGTCAGATTGCAATATAGAGATTCACTCTACAAAAATTGTTCAATCCATACTGATTGGTTGAAAAACATGTCAGTCAAAGACTTGCATTGAATTTGGTTTGCTGGGGCATCAGAAAGTGAGTAAAATACCCAAACTTTAAAATCTCTTTCCTACTTATCTGCTTGTCCGATTCCAAGATAATTTGGTGGAAATGTTCCTTAAATGTCACTATAGCCATATTAATTTCGTTGAAAAACAGGGCAGCAAGGCAGCATCAGGAAAGGTGCAAAATGACAAAAACTTAATAATTCCATTCTTATTAAAGTTATTGTTAGATTTCAAGATATAAATGGCCTGTACTGATAAGCAATTTCTTTACTCCTTGCAATTTCATTTGCACTCCTTGATCAAATTTTCCCAGATATTTGCAGTTAAATATTTGCTACTAATTTACTCTCAATCAGGTGATCGGTTAGTGCCATCTTGGCCCTCTTGATTACTTAGAAATTTTGGTTAAAGCTTTGATGTGCAACTATATTAAGAGTCCACATCTCAGTAACTACTTGCATTGAAACTTTATACAACCCTTCCCATCCTGTATTTAATTAGAAATTCTGGAAAAACAGATATTTGGTTAGAAATATATTAAAACCTGAGTATTTTAAAAAATCATCAATTATTATACTCCTAGATACGTAGTATCTGGGGGCTATATAGAAGTCACGCTTGTCGGTCCATTGGTCTGGACATTTCTTGTCAGGCCTCGATAAATCCACTCGCCCGCTCGCATTTGCGAGTGAATGTTGAGGTCGGGCGAGTAACAAATTGATGACG
>JAUELF010232109.1:2567-13441 GCA_031471495.1 Clinocardium nuttallii
CCCGCGTGACTTTAGTGTGTTCCCATTTTTCTTTAGCTCACCTGAGCAAGATCTGAGAAGATCGCCCTTTGTCCGTCCATCGTGCGTTTGTCCGTCAACATTTTCTCCTCTGTAACCAAGTTCAGATTAAACTTCATAAAAGATCATCCTCTCAATGTTCTCACCATAATGTCTTTAATTTTCTTTGATCCATGCAGAATTCTGGTTTCCATCGCAACAAAAAGAAACATGTTGAAATGTTCCTGGGTGACCTTCTATTAGATTCCTTCAAACCATGTTCATTGGATGGAAAACATGGTGCAAGGGCTGTTTTGCCTCATTTGGTTAGAATGAAAACTTTAAAATTCGTCTTCTCCAAAGGTACTGTCAGATTTCCAAATAATTGTTTAGAAAAGTTCCTTGGGTGACCCTCTATGAGGTGCATTTAAACCATTATGATTAGTCGAGAAACACGGTCACCAGAGGGCGGTGCTGTTCCGCCTTACATAGCTATAGTGATTTTTTCCCCCAAAAGTATCTGGCCAATTTCCAAATAATTCTATAGAAATGTTCCTTGTGTGACTCCCTATCATATTGCTCAAGATGCTGGCCATGTTTCTCGACTAATCATAATGGCTTGAATGAATCTAACAGAGAGTCAGCAAAGAAAAGTTTCTACAAAATTATTTCGAAATCTGACAGATACCTTTGGAGAATACGATTTATAGAGTTTTCACTACAGCCATAGAAGGCAAAACAGCCCCACCCTTGCGACCATGATTTTCAACAAATGAATATGCCTTGAATGAATCTGATAGAGGGTAACCCAAGGAACATTTCAACATTTTTTTTGGTTGCCATGGAAACCAGAATTCTGCATAGATCAAACGAAAATTGAAGGCATTATGGTGAGGACATTGAGATGATGCTTTTTGATGAAGTATATTCCAAATTGACCCATTTGTTACAGAGGAGAAAATGTCGACGGACGAAGCACGATGGAAGGACGACGGACTAAAATCGACCACAATAACTCAGAGGGCGGTGCTGCTTCGCCTTACATAGCAATAGTGAAAACTTTAAAAATCTTCTTTTCCGCAAGTATCTAGCCAATTTCCAAAAACAAAAACAAATTGTAGGAATAAACCTTTGGTGACCCTTTATCAAAAACATGGCAGCAAGGTGGTGGGGCTGTTTTGCCTTATATGGCTATAGTGAAAACTTTAAAAATATTTTTCTTCGAAAGATGTGGCCGCTTTTGAAATAATTTTGTATAAATGTTTATTGGGTGACCTTTTTAACTGATTCCTTCAAGCCATTTTGATTGGTGGAAAGGTTGTCGCCAGGGTTGGGACTGTGTTACCTTATATGGCTAGAGTGAAAACTATATGGTTATATTGAAACCATTAACACTCTTCTTCTCTGATAGTATCTGGCCAATTTCCATTTAATTTTGTTAAAATGCTCCTATGGTGACCTCTACAATATTACCTCAATGCATGTTGTTAGATAGTCATTATGATAGGCACAGCAAATCACGTTGCATAGTGCTGGTGAGCGATCCAGAGTCATCATGACCCTCTTGTTCTTTAGAAATAACTATCTAGGTGTCGTTTTGACACAATTTCTGTTGATGGAGTGTACTCTGGGTGATGTAAGAGAGAACACACACTACCTTTCTCTAAAAAGTTATTTTTTTGAAGCCAAGTGACCAAGTAAAGTAAGCGCCCACATATAGTTGGGATATTATCAAACGTCCAGGATGCTTTTTGACTATAGCCCATAGCGATGATCCTGTTCTGACATCGAGGTGACGAGGTCTGTGCATGATTTTAGCCGATCGCAAAGTCTCGAAGGTCGATTAACGTGTGACGTAGTCATGCTTCTATTTGAGCCGTCCCGCGAAAAAACCAACCAACATTGGGGAATCAACCCGGATCAGCCTAAGCATGCCGTGCAGGCTTACCCGGATAGACAATTTTCGTCACCTGTGGATTTTCTGTTTCAGGAATCATTACTTTATACATCTATGCCCCTGAGACGGAATGTGTCGGCCCGGATCAGTCAGCGCGGACAGCGCCGGCTGATGTGGGGTTGTGAGTTCGAATCCCAAAACATTCTTTCCGACGTTTGACAAAAGTCATTCGACTTTCTGCAATGAGCTAACTGTTGGTTTTCTCGCGGGATGGCCCATTTATCCTATTATTAAAACAATGATTACCCTATAATATAACACTATTGATATAGATGTATCCCTTGCAATTAGGCTAACACGAAGTCCAAACGAATCCATGGTTTTAATCGGTTAAGTATGAGAGCGTTATTTTGTGATGGACGTTGGCATATGGCACTGAAATAACACAATAAGGACATCTGAGATATATTGAACGCCGTAACAGAAGAAGAAAGATCAATAATTATTTTATATGTCCGGCATTGAACACTGCCTTATAACACAAGACAAACTTTTCCCAATACCATGGACAGTGCAATGAAAATAACAAGGCATTCCTTTTTTTAGATAGACGGATTTATCCATTACATGTAGTTTTATGGGACGTGGATGAAAAAAATCAATCAATTAACCATGAAAGTGAGCGACAGCCGCCTAAATCACACATCTGTATGTTTGTGTTTAAGCTGAATTTCAGGGAGTTCTGTGAGCGGTTTCAATCAATGGAGACAACTGTTTACATGGAGTCTAAACGTGGTGGATTTAACAATAGGAATAATATCTCTCTCGAATGATCGATCACTATCAACATAAAAGGTATGAGCGTGACTAATTTATTCATCAAAAAGTATCTTTATTTACTGACCGAATGTAATTCTATATTGGCTAATTTTCACCATGGAATATCTAGGTTGCTTCATAGATGCGACAGCGAACAATGTACATATGATCCGTCCCGCGAGAAAACCAACATTATGGCATCTGCGTAATGTGTCGACCAGATCCGCGCAGACTGATCCGGGCCGACACATTACGTCTCCGAGGTATAGAGAAATGATTTCTAAAACAGAACATCCACAGGAGGTGAAACGTGTATGTCCGGATTAGCCTGCCAGGCATGCTAAGGCTGATACGGGTCGACATTTTACGCTGATCCTACAATGGTGGTTTTCTCGCGAGACGGCTCATATAATTTGTAACTCGCCCGATGCCTCGATCAGGATTTAATCCCATAATGTCTCTCGTGTTACCGAATCCAATAAGACGCAGTGGTAGTTGAATGGTATGAATCCCAGAGATAATTATTTTGAGAATCCACAACATAGGATTGGTTTGATGATGATGATTGAACCCCTCCTCCCGTTCATACACCAAATCGACAGCAGACAAGTTTGAAAGCAAGTTGTCAAAAAACATTAATTATCTCTATGAATTAGTATAATTATTAAAAAGAGTGGAAAACAGTGTGGCATCTTGATAAATTGCTCATTATGGGTAATTTCTCCATTTGCCATAATATTATTCAAAGTAGTATGCTGCATATGCTTCAAAACAGTGCTTTATTTACTGAATTCCGAACAGTGACAGAGCCGCTGTTGTGTGGGGAGGTACGTGTGTAAACTGATCTGAAATGTGTCCACGATGACCTCAATTATCATAATCATTATAATTGTTAGTAACGGTTGTATGACTTGTTTTATTTGGAAATATATGTGTGGGGATATTAAGAACTCTAGAAAAGCTGAAAATATATAAATAACACTGATTGTGGTACATAAAACAGAAACTTGTCTATATCATGTAAAAGTGTAGCAGACACTACGTGGTAGATAATGTTACAACATTGAATAAGCCGTTCAAATTGGCAAACTAAAAATGACCGGAGGCAGCTGCTTAAATATCCTACATTTGTGTATTAATGATCTTGAATCTATCAAAAGACTATGCGAACATATTAATATATTTATCTCTATACAAGCCGAGCCCCGGTAGCTCAGTCGGTAGCGACATGGGCTGTCAATCCAGGGGTTGTGAGTTCGAATCCCAAAACATTCTTTCCGACATTTGACAAACATGAGATAACAGTCTGTATGGAAAAACAGCCTGGGCTTGGGAAATATGCTGTGTGGAGTACTGGTGTAAGAAAGCTAGGACACAGATGAATAGGTGAACTGGCCGCCGTGATATGACTGAAACATTGTTGAAAACGGGGTTAAATCCAAATCAATAAATGATCTCTATACGAACGACTTTAAGAAAGGTGAAGAGCTAGTAACAATGTCTTCGAACAAAGACAGTCATGTATGTATAGAGCATATTCTATATCATGTGTATATTTAATAGTCATGTTAGTTGTTACGATTCAAGATAATTTAATGCGGTCGATTTGTACAGAATCTTTGCTGGACGTTAAGTACAAAAGGTCGAATGTCGCATGACATGGCTTATTTATGAATACTCCGGTCGTAATGAATATCCCTCAAATATGTTAAGTGGTCACACTATTGTCAATAACCTCTAAATACTCGAAGAACAACATGCCGGACATAAAAACCCACGTTAAAAACTGTGCGAGGAGCCGCTTATACTCGATCTGCGCTGTTAGCAAATACCAGTTTTCGAATGGCAAGTCTCAAGTATTATCTTGATATCATTCTCTGGTGGACACTCTGTACTTGATGTCTGTGAAAATACACTTTCTATTGATTTATATAGGCTTAATGTCCTATTTAGACACATGTCTGCCTTATTCTGGTACTGTATGAACGGTTTCCGTGTATTTTGACCCGCTGCACTGGCAGATAATTGGTCTTGAATACGTATATATGTCTGGATTATGGTTTATATACGTTTATCAATTGGGCCGGAACCATTAATCGTGAATTGTCTCAGTGTTTCGTTGACATATATACATATTTGTTAACTATTAATTGGGATTGTTAATGTGTAACCAGTGAGCCAGTTTACGCATTCGGATTTTATCAATTTGATTAAGTGCCGTAAAGTACGAGTTAACTAAGGTATGATTATTACTACTGTAACACAGACCATCATAACAGGGTGAAGAAACAGTTACCATTGTTTTTACTTGTTATCAAGAGCAACTATTGCTGCCTGACGTTGCAAATATGACGTCAAAAGTCACGTGGTATAATGAACTGTAACACATTGATAAGTCATTCCGTGCTAAACGGTACAAATTGACATCTATAAACAGTGCAGATTTAGATCAACCTGTAAATATTTTCCGTCTTATCATAATATACACACATTGACGTAAGTTTCTTCCCAGCCTATGATATAAGCAGGATTATGATAAGAGTGTGTGGATGCACCCGCTGATCTGGTTGTACACCAATGTGTACCCGTTCCAATTGGTATATATAGTGAATACATGTCTGTTATGATTACAGTGGTATTAACATGTAATATACTGTTAAAAAAACTGTATAATTTGGTTATGCTACATTAAACAGCCGAACCATGTTTCATATATTTTTTAAACAGTATAGACAGTTCTAAAAATAGTCGAGACATGTTTTAAATTACTTTAGATAGTGACGCCATGTTTTATATTTTTAAATGCATGCCTTATACTGCATTGGACAGTGTATTCATATGTCTTTACTACTATAGACAGTACAGGCATATCTTATGCTGTTGTAAACAGTGTAGACATGCATTTTTTCTACTTTAAAAAGTGTAAACATGTTTTATGCTACTTCAAGCAGTGTAAAAATGTTTTATGCTACTTTAAGCAGTATTGACATGTTTCATTTCAGCTTAAGCAGAAATGTTTATGGTGTTAGTCGATCTGTTGAAATGCAGATCCATTTCGCCAGAGAGGAACGCATTCCAGTCACGTAACACGAAAATCGACCTTTGTAACAAATCTCTGGACTGAATGCTTTTTGATAAATGCTTTTCGGTCTTGCATGTACGACCTCTTGGAGAATAAGGGGTATCCTGAATATCATGAAGAAACTGCTTGTTGGTGCAAGCTTATCTAGTTTTATTTGTGGTTGCTATATTAAAACAATGTCTTGGTTAACGTGACGTAAACTGTCTATTAACTTAACAGGTCTGAGAAGAAACTCCGAGTCGACATCAGCCATGCACTATGACGCAAAGACTATTGTGTTTATGGCTTCTTGACGTCATGATGGTGTCAACAGTGACGTCAATATCACCTCTATGTGATCCTTCCAGACAAGCAGGTAATATGTTAATGTCTTAATTAAGTACCAATTAAGCAAACTTTAACCCTTTCCCACATACACACGCTTTCTGACGCCTCTGTAGCAGACACTTTTTGAAAACACTGTAGGAAAAGGGCAAATTCCTCATGATGAGCAATTTCTGCTTTTGCCACAATGTTTTCAAATTAATACAATTACTGTTCATTCATTTATAGAGAGATTACTAACTACTTTCAAAATGTGTTGTATGCGGAAAAGTGTTAATATGTCTTAAATATATCATTTGTAAACATGATTTGACTGATAGAAAAACACCACTTCTTCGTTTTCATAATATATTTAGGTTCTACACACTAATAGTGACTTATTTCCGACTGAAATGATGTAACAAATAATGATCAACCTTTCAATATGTATTAAAATATTGTTTTTAAACATGATTATGTTTGTCTGAAGCGTATTACTACTCGAGGTTTAATATATTCTCAAAGACAAATGACGGTTACGCAACAGGGCTATCATTCAGGGCTCTAGATAATAGGTATTTTTCATGTTCTCAAATCCTTACTTGACATTTAAACCCCAAATGAGACGATTCTTTTGAGTACTCAGAGCATAGGATTTGGTTGAGTAATACGAAATAGTGTCGGGAAGAGACCTGTTCACTCCCTGTTATCTAGTCCTATGCAGTCATATCATATGTTATTAGAAAAGCCACCTAAGCAGACAGTTCAACATAACCTGGACCTATTTATTGGTCATGGAACTCCAGTTTTAAGTACACAATATGTTTATATACTTATATGTTTTTTAATGTAATGGAATTATTTATACCTACCAGTTAGATATACTGGCGTTGATGAAGTTGCACAAATGTACTGGTTATTTTGAAAAATCAACTTCCATATATCCATAAACATCAAACTTTCTCTTACCAGAGCCTAATAGGTTAAACTTGAAACTAGTATACCCATTTGATTAAATTTATGAAAATGTTTAACACTTATGATCTTACATTGACATGCAATTGATTGTTTATGAAGTCATCACGAAGTGTTTTTTTAACGTTTGTACCATCAATTCACTATGTATGATATTGTCATGGGATGACATGTTATACAATTAGTGGAACAGTTAATTAACGACTTATGAATCACCTTTATGAATCAACATGAGATAATTCGCTTCATTAGGGGTGTACCCCGTTTATACACTATTCAAGTAAATAACGACAACAACTTACACATATCGAAGATCCTTTGATAATTAACTAGTTCTAAGCTGCTAAAGGGTTATATCCCGTGACCGGTCGTAATGCATCACGCTTACCACTAGACCATGGCATATTCTGTTGTATCATGATGTTTATTGTTAATAAATATTATTAAATAAATGTATTATCTTCTTTCTGTTTGTTTTACTTGTTTTACTTTCCCCCCAATCCATTTAGATGTAAAGAAGATACTGACGATGGATTAAAGTGTATGTACTTCATGTATAGAGACCAATTTCTTTGCTTGAAAGATAACAAATATCATTTTAGCAAAACGAAAGAAATGTATCATGAAATGAAACAGTTCTTGTCATTTTAAATAACTTTGGTTGAAAGTTCCATGTAATTGATTAAATCAAACAGAATAATAAGGGCGTCCATTATCAGAATCTGCGTTAGTCCCTTCTGGACAATCCAAATACTCAGTGTCTTTTCATAAAACTATAACAATGACAATTTGTTTTTTTGGACGTGTTCTTGATTCAATTTGAACGAATGTCATTATGATAGAAGAAGATTTTCTTCTTGGCTCTTAGAATTTATGGATATATATGATATTAAACGACTGATCTATTCTTGGCAGGATAACAATACCATTAGTACTGTGATTGTGATTATGTCGAAACGAATAGCAAAACTCTACATTATATTTATGTATCGCCTAGTTTACGATATGAAAAATATTCATAGCAATGGTGTCATGAATAATCATTTGTATTTTCAAACTGCTTCTATTAATAGTACAATGGAACCTCGCCACACGAAAACCGACCTGACTTCTGAACTTAATGATCACCGAAGAATAATCCAGACTACGTCTGCTAGCTATCTAGTCATATAAGCATCCTCGAGTCCTAGTCTCTTTAGAAGCTGAACGATACAAAGTGGTGCATTGTTCCAACCTAAAATGGCTAGTGTACCTTTTAATATGAAGAATCTCACAAAAAGGGCGCATATTTTACAATGGTCAATTTGAAAGTGAGACTAATGCACAGCCCTGTGGGTGTAACCTCCTAATACACTTTATAAATGTATACCGGAAGGTCGGTCTCCACGTGATGTGATAACGGAAGTGCACTACACGTCTGTTTTGTCACCATCTACCCACTCCATAATTTATAACACAACCTACTGGTGTTTCCTCGTCTATTCTATTGGATACACAAGGTTTCTCGTCCCTTTGCATTGCTTTAACGACAGTGATATAAGAATAAAGCAAACTCAAATCTTAACTGCAAATGCATTTTGTCTCCGTCGGAAATTTCGAAAAGTAAAACATCCACCCGTATTGCATTCATAGGGTTATCTGCTAACAGAGGTCAATCATTCTGTCAACCATAACCGGATATCGGCTAATGTGACCTTGACCTTTGACCGAGTGAACCCCTAAACAAAAGCAGTCATTCACTAATTGAGTCAATAATCTTAAAATTTCGTTTGAAGGGTTGTTGGTGTATTGATGATTTTCGAAAAGTACTCGCATAATTACAGACCATTTTCTACGATTAAATATGAACCCTCTCCCACCTACAGACGCATTTTGACGCTATAGCTGCAGACGACCTTTGAACAAATTGTGGCCAAAGGAGAAATTGCTCATGATGAGCAATTTCTCCTTTGGCCACACTGTTTTCAACTTTATCTAACAATTAAGCTTTCTATTATGGAGATTTATCTGTTTTTTGTCACTATGTTTTCATAGTCGTCTGCTACAGAGTTGCTGTATGTGGAAAAGGGTTGATAGATATATAGAGACCTATATAACCCAGTTGTAAGGCTTTGAGAAAGACTTCGAGAAAGCCTAAGATACGAGCACCTTGTTTTCATTCCTTTCAGAAAGAACAATCAAATCCTAGAATAACCTAACGACAAGAGAGTGCATAAATGATTTACAATTTCCGATTTGCATTTTCTTTGTTTTATCCTTCGATATCATCGACTCGATAACAGGCTCCATTATTTAAAACTGAACCGTTATCTCAACCCTTTCGCTCATATATACGCCACTGTAATGGACAATATGTTAGAACATTGTGGCTAAATGAGAAATAGTGAGCAATTTATCTTTTAATTATAATGAGTTCAACCCTTTTAAATAGTTTTATTTCATTTATAAAGACTTAAAACATTGTTCCTTAGATTGTTTTCAAATACTTTAACTGTAAATATGTTGAATGTTAGAAAAGGTTTAAGGACTTTCAACTGAGTTACGGGAATTCTCCTCAATAAACCTGATATGATTACACAATGCGTTGTAAAAAGAGTTCTACAGATCTAAATTTTGGATAATTTATTGTCTGAAATGCATGTACATACGACTTCAAATTAACAACGTGGGGTCACTGATACATAACTGACGTCCATGGATTTTAGGGATCAATTCGGGTTTTTTTTCGGTGAAAGACGTCTAATCTCAGTTTTGATCTAGATGTTAAACAAATGATCTAGATTGTAGACCAATCAAACGTGTATTTGATGAATAATGTCGAAGAAATAAAGGAAATGAAACGTTTTGATTGGTTCACAGTTAAGTTGGCGGTCATACGAGAGGCACTAATAAGGTAAAGTTTTAAAATGAAATTTTCTGTATGCTAACCTTTAATTGTTTTCCTTAAGATATCAATTTCATTGAAAAAAAATAAGTGAAATGTAATTTTTAAAAGCAAAGTATTAATCATTTTTGAAGCATGATAAGTTTTCAGTAATTTACCAATTGAAACGTATACATCTCTTGGGAGCCTCGCGTAATCTCCAGTCATGTGACGTATTCTCGGCAAGCTACCCTCAATTACCGATTCTATATATATTAAAGATTAATTCACGATTATTATTCATTACCAATTCAAGGAGCTGTCGAATTCTTAGATATACAACATTATTGCGCAAATTTGATAATTCATGAAAATTACTGATTGTTTTGATTATTAATAAAACCTTTTTGATATTCAAGTCAAATAGTATGCGCATGTTCCATTTCTTAGTGTATTCTCAAATTGATCCCCATTTAAAACAATATGTGAGAAAGTGTACGGGGATCGTTCGATATTTCTACTGAACGAAACATTTAAATTAAATCATATTCTGTGTATTTCTTTTTCAACATTTTGCTTTCTTTTTCTTTTTCAAAATTTGCCTCTCGGAAAATATTACTCCAATACGGCAAGTGAAGCCTGATGTTGGACTGTGCGTATACAGACGCTATCATAGGCTTCACTGTGCGCAAAGGCGACAAGACCATAATCCGATGGAAAGTATGTTCCTTATTTGCATACCATTATGGGGTTATGCATTGTGGGTATATGTATATATATACTCCGGGAAACGCAGTCTCGAGAAACTTTTCATAACTTGTAGGTCGGAAGGTACGCATGGTCTTCCATAGGTGTCCGCAATATATATGAGCCTTTCTACGAGAAAACCAATACCGTGGACACTGCGCAGGCTAATCCGGGCCGACACATTCCGTATC